>CM022953.1:53856447-53979090 GCA_012931725.1 Litsea cubeba
AACGATCCTTCTCCAAAGAGCCTCCTTGTCCCCACACCTCCACCACCATTGTGCAAACAATGCCCGATTCTTATTTTCCAAACTACCAAGACCTAGACATCCACTCCATTTAGGTTTGTTATCCCACTTCCTCTTCATTAAATGTAATTTCTTCTCATCACCTTGAGTCCCTGACCCTCTCATAAGAAGTTCCTTCAGATGCAGTCCAGCCCCTCAATCACTGTCTTCAACATCTTGCAGGGCCACATATAGTACACTAGTAAATTAGAGAAAGAAGCTTTATTTAAAGTGATCCTCCCACCCAACGGTAAGCATTGTTTCTTCCTAGTTGACAATTTCCTCTCAAATTTATCAATATCCACATCTCTTGTTGACTTAGCTCAGCTTCGCCTAGATCAGATGGCCAAGATAAACAATGGGAAGATGCGCTGATTAGCAATGATCAATGGCTGCCAATGATTGCGCGGTCTCTGTCACGGCCCAAAATCCGGGGTCTTGTTGGACTCCGCGTCATCTCCAATCAGTAACATATCACCATCCAAAATCAAATTGTCATAAGCATAAATAACTAGGCATTTACCTAATTAGTTAAATCTTTAATTAAATAATAAATTCAAATCTCCATGTTTAAAGAATAATCCAAAAGTGAGATGTAAAAATATACAGTTTCCATGAAAAATCTTTGATGCTTAAAAATGAATTACACTAAATCATCTAAGCTAAGCTTCTAATTTGATCTGTGTGTCCCAGTCATTCGCTCAACCGCAGACATCAAATCCTATCTCTTTATTGTTGGGATCTACTTGTATTTCTACGTTCTTGTTACCTGGATTTGGGGTGAAAATACACAAGTCAGTAACCCTGAGTGAATTAAATTCTAAATCTTCTAGTAGGTGATTAAACAACAATATAATAATGAAAGTATTCTGCTTAGCATGAATTAATAGTGAGATATGCTTGTTAAGTCATGTTTAAGGTTTCCAACTCTAACCTTGGGCCTACCACCTAGCCATGCACAGGCTTTCAAAATCATACACCTCAAGGGTGCCTCTTGCAACATAAAGGGAAATTATAGTAAGCCAAATGGCTGACATGTAAGCAATGCAGCTGACCTAGAAGTCATAGGAATTATGCAGATGGCCTAAGAGCCACGTAAGTAATCTTTCTCTTGGCCTCACGTGCTAGTGATCTAGGGGTACAGGTGGGTCCAGCTAATCCTTCATATACTATATATCATTCATCATAGAGATTACGCGAGTTTGATTCATCACCAATTCACAAGTAGTTCTCAATACCAATAACAAGGCAACTTGGAATTATTCCCCTACACAAGTTCTAGGTTTCATGCGGCCCACTCTGATCCGTATCGGTCCTCAACAATGTAAGGGCAATTGCATAGTTACCCTGCTTGGTTTGAGGTATTTCTCCATTAAAATGCTTAACATCCTTATTCATTATACACATCATGTTACATGTTTTGCAGAACAAAAATAAGAGTTTCAGGTCTTTAATACATACTAGGAGAGGAAAACACTATAATCCAGCATCATACTTGGATACATACTATACTCTTATTTATATTAAAGAACTATAATTCCTTAGGTCAATGTAGAAACATAAGAGATTCATAACTTCATTATCTTATCCTATTCAAATTCAACCAAGGCAAGAGTTTGGCTGTGGTTTTGAATTTCCAATCCAATTCAGTCTAACATGCATCCCTCATGCTTATTGAACTATTTACCATCCTTTAATACATGGCATAAATATCTCCAGTGTATATTATCCCCAAATCAGCCACTGTGGGAAAAAATCTAAAACATTCAATATTCAATAATTTGAGTGATTCTTCATTAAATAAGCCAGGAGAGGCTCTTTTTTAATTTGCACAAAATATAGGGCATTGAAATTCCAGAACACTTTTAAGACTCATAAAGAGGTTAAAAATTAGGGCGTCTAGATATCGACATTCACAGAGTTGGGTCTCACGCCTCCTGACTTTGGGTCAAGTGGATGATGGGGCCCAGTGGTCCCAATCCACAAAGGGACCATACACCCAAGGTTGCCCAGCAGTCCAGTTCCAGATGTATGGTCCTGATCCTTGATCAGGTGGGCCAGTGGTCCGACAGGCTTTGTCGACTAGATCTATGCATTGATGAGGTGAAATTGGGAAAATCCAGTTCTGTCTTGAATTGTTTGCTGGATTTTTATCACTTATCATTAAAATCATTCTCTAAGAGTCATATTAACTCTAGGAATTTAATCATCTAATTCTAACATCTGAAATTGGGTTTTCTGTCATCATACCCATGGTCTGGAATGTCGACAATGATGTTCTGGTATTGTAACATTCAACTGATTGTGGGAATTTCAATTATTCAATTTCTCATGACCCTAAAAGTGTTGGGTGTAGAAGATAACAGGCCCAGCCCATGTACAAAGCCCACACGTGGGATATACTCAAATCTGTATAGGATAGGCCCTGATTTCTCTCCTTCTATGTATAGGATATGATTTATTCTTTCCATTCGTTTGTGATTCTGATTTGCATCTAATTTGTAATCTTTACTTAATTAGAGCCTTGATTAAGGCATCATAGCAATATAAAATAGAACAGTCGATGCTCTGTGTAAGCACGACCTTCTCCCACTGTTTCTCTTCTTCTTCCTCTCCTTTACAAATTATTTCATGGTATCAGAGCTATGTGGGATCTCATCTCAACTGTCTCTCAGTTGAAATCTCTTCTCAAAGTTCTAGACAGAGAACACTTTTCTCCCAGCAGTTTATGTGTCGTCATTCTGCAGAGAGGAACTCAAAGGTGGGCCATCATCTGATCATCCAAAGATCACAAACGAACCACTCCACAAGGGTCGCCCATCTTCTAGAGTAATTCTGGTTATTATTTCAGAATTTTTTTTCGCATCAGAGGTTGGTCATAAACTACTTCTTGTGATTTCCCAGTTTTTCAAGATTATTTTCATCAGATCCGTCCCATCTTACGGATTTTCATCCGATTGGTATGCAACCTGATCTAAAAGGTAGTAAGAAGTCTCACATAGAGGACTGTGTTCATTGATCAGCATCTTGATCTCATTGTGGGCCCCACGTACCCACTTCAACTCCAAAAAGAGGGTCGTCAGCCCTGTTTTGGATCATTTTTTTGTTTTGTTTTTTGGGCTCTTGCTCCAGCAACAGATCTGCATCAAATTTCAGACTTTTAGGCTATTGCTTCTTGTCTGATTACTGTTTCATCCTCCCTCTTGGCGTGCTTAGTGGAGAACAACACTTCTGATTTGCTGCTATCTCCTTCATCTCTCTGTGTGATACTTTCTGACTGTTGGTTTGATCATGGATAAATATGATGTTATCCCTGTTAAGTTTAATGGGCAGAATTATATGGCCTGGTCCTTCCATCTGAAGAACTTCGTAGAAGGACAGGGGCTATTTGGTTATTTGGATGGCACAGTCACAAAACCTCCTACTCCGGGTACCACGGACTCCAAAGTCTTAGCCACCTGGTTTAAGGAAAATGCGAAGGTGATTACTTGGATACTCAATTCTATTGATTCCTCCCTTGCAGTGGCTCTTCAAGCCTATACTACAGCATCAGATATGTGGGCTCACCTCAAGAAGATCTACCATCAAACAAATAAAGCCCGGAAATTTCACTTGGATAGTGAAATTGCTAAATTTACTCAAGGGGATTTATCTGTGCAGGAATACTTTAATGGCTTCCTCACCTTATGGACAGAACGGGACTCCATGTTGATTCAGACCGTCTCTCCTGGCTTTCTCTCCGAGGCTCTTAAACTCCAAGAGGAAACTCACATTAGCTAGTTCCTTATGAATCTACGACCAGAATTTGAATCGGTTAGGTCTGCCCTCATGAACAGAGAACTTTCGGCTAATCTTGATACCTGTTTTCAAGAAGTCCTTCGTGAAGAACTTCGTCTCACCTCATAGCGTGCCATTCTTGAAGAACCGAAGGCCTTCCTCGCACCTCTTTCGGCTGACTCTGCTCTTCTAGCAACCCCCAATCCGAAGCTCACTCAATGCTATGAATGCAAAGGCTTCGGTCATATTGCTAAGAATTGCCGCAAAAAGTTGGTTTGCCGATACTACAAGCGGTTTGGTCATCTTATTGATTACTGTCGCAGCCTCCAGCGAAGGAATGAAACGCAGCCTAAGAAGCCTCCCTCCAATTTGCCAAGACAGAATATTCCTTCAGCATTCCAAGCTCAAGCACCATCACCTGATGCAGGAAGCACGCCATCTGGGGCTGTATCCATGACTCCTGCTCAGATTCAAGAACTGATCCAAAGCACAGTTACCTTTGCATATGAGTCTATGGGCTTCTCTGGTGGTCGGTATCAAACTCTTTCTCATATAGCATCGCCTGCTTTTCATTCCTCTGCATCTCTTTCTTCTCCCATCACCTCTTCCACGTGGTTTGTAGATTCAGGAGCCTCAAATCACATGACATCTGTAGAACGTAGCTTTACAGATTCCCATCCTTACCTTGGAAAAGAGAAAATAACCACTGCTAATGGCGATCAACTACTCATTTTTGGAACCATTGCTTTATCTAGTATCTCTGGCCAGTCCATCACCCTTCCAATGTTTACTTTGTTCCCAAATTATCAGCCAATCTATTTTCTGTAGGACAACTTATAGATGATGGCTATCTTGTTCACTTTTCTTCCTCTGGTTGTGTTATACAGGGGCGACAAACTGGGAAGGTGATCGCGAGGGGGAGTAAACATGGGCGCTTGTTCTTGCTGGACATTGGACATCATTCTTTCTTTGCTTCTTCTTCTAATTTCAATAAATTGTGGACTGCTTGGCATAAATGTCTTGGTCATGTGAAAAATGCACATTTGCTTTCCTTGTTTAAATTTGGTTATTTGGATTCGACTATTGATAATAAAATGATGTCTTATTTCTCTCAATCTAAGTGTGAAACTTGTTGCTTAAGTAAAAGTCATATTTTGCCTTTTCCTGTTCATAATGCTTTATGTGATCTTTATTGATGACCATTCTCGTCATACTTGGATTTACTTTATGTGCATGAAATCTGAAGTCTTCTCCATTTTTCAAAATTTTTATAACATGGTCCAAACCCAATTTCAGAAAGCAATCAAAATTCTTAGATCAGATTCCGGTGGAGAATACATGTCTCATGAATTCTCTGCCTTCCTTTCTAATAAAGGAATTCTTCACCAAAAATCTTGTCCGCATACTCCTCAGAACAGACATATTCTTGAAACTATTCATACTCTGTTGATTGCATCCTTAGTCCCTCCCAAGTTTTGGTGTGATGCTGCACATATTGCTGTCTATCTTATCAACCGTCTTCCTAGCACTGTTCTAGGAAAGACCACTCCTTACGGAGTTCTCTTTGGTCAAACCCCTTCATACTCTCATTTACGTGTTTTTGGTTGCTTGTGTTTTGTTCATCTTCCTCCGACTGAGCGCACTAAGTTATCTCCACAGGCTGCTAAATGCATCTTTTTAGGTTACAGTAATGAACACAAAGGGTTTTTGTGTTATGATCAAATGGAAAAACGCATGTGCATCTCTCGTAATGTAATTTTCTTGGAACATATTCCTTTCTTTTCTTTACATTTGGATAGTCATCCTATTGCTGTATCCTATCTGCCACAATTCTCGGAATTTGCTTCTCCATCACCTCTTCCCAAAGTCTATGTCCGGCAGAACAAGGTCCCTCTCTGGCGACTCCCTCTCCTGATCCTCTCCCAGCGCCACCTACTGAATCTTCAGGTAATGATACTTCTTCTAATAACACCATTTCTTTGCGACGCTCTAGTCGACTTCTATTGCCCCTAATCGCTATGGATTTCCAGCTCTTCATACTTACTTAGATAGTACTCCTATACCCATCTCATATTCACAGGCCTCAAAGGTTGCTTATTGGCAGGATGCTATTACTGAGGAATTAGTTTCTCTTAAAGCAAACCGAACATGGGAATTGGTACCGGCCTCGGATGGAGCCTCAGTGATTGGCAGCAAATGGATATACTCCGTTTAAGTACACTCTGATGGGAGTCTTGATCGCTACAAAGCCAGATTGGTTGCACAGGGATATAAGCATAAATATGGAATTGACTATGAGGAAACATTTGCACCAGTGGCGAAAATGACCACCGTTCGTACTCTTCTTTGTGTCGCGGCAGCCCGCAACTGGCCTCTATGACAAATGGACGTAAAAAATGTTTTTCTACATGGGGACTTGCACGAGATATTTATTTAAAACCTCCATCAGGATATGCTTGTCCTCCAAAGCATGTGTGCAAATTGAGGAAAGCTTTTTATGGGTTTAAACAAGCTCCCCGGGCTTGGTTTGATAAGTTCCGGGCAGCAATCCTTCAAGCTGGATTTTGTCAGAGTCACTTTGATAGTTCCCTCTTCCTAAGATGGACATCGAAGGGCTACACATTCCTCTTAGTCTATGTTGATGATATGATTATCAGTGGAAATGATACTGCCGGCATTACGGATCTCAAACACCACCTTACTTGCCACTTCAGAATGAAGGATCTTGGTCCTCTCACCTACTTTCTGGGGCTTGAGTTTGTGCGTAACAAATCGGGCACTAGGGTCCTTTAGCGCAAATATGCGACATATTTGATCACGTCAGCCAGGCTTGATGGTGCTCACACTTTTGATACGCCTCTGGAATTAAACAGAAAAATCAGTTCCGATGATGGCATTCCCCTGGATGATCCATCTGTTTTCCAGTGAATAGTTGGTAGTTTGCTCTACTTAACTATGACTCGGCCGGATATTTCTCATGCAGTTCATACAGTTAGTCAGTTTGTCAGCAATCCCCACAAACCGCACCTTGCTACCGCGTTACGCATCCTCCGCTATGTTAAAGGAACTCTTCATCATGGTCTCTTCTTCCCTTCTGATACTTCTCTGCAATTATCAGCTTATGCGGATGCTGACTGGGCTGGCTGCCCGATTTGTGCGTAACAAATCGGGCACTAGGGTCCTTTAGCGCAAATATGCGACATATTTGATCACGTCAGCCAGGCTTGATGGTGCTTCACACTTTTGATACGCCTCTGGAATTAAACAGAAAAATCAGTTCCGATGATGGCATTCCCCTGGATGATCCATCTGTTTTCCAGTGAATAGTTGGTAGTTTGCTCTACTTAACTATGACTCGGCCGGATATTTCTCATGCAGTTCATACAGTTAGTCAGTTTGTCAGCAATCCCCACAAACCGCACCTTGCTACCGCGTTTTGCATCCTCCGCTATGTTAAAGGAACTCTTCATCATGGTCTCTTCTTCCCTTCTGATACTTCTCTGCAATTATCAGCTTATGCGGATGCTGACTGGGCTGGCTGTCCGGACTCTCGGAGGTCTACCACTGGCTGGTGTATGTTTTTTGGAAAATCTTTGATTTCATGGAAGTGCAAGAAGCAAACCACTGTATCAAAGTCTTCTGCTGAGGTAGAATATCGGGCGATGTCATCCGCCAGTGCTGAAATTATCTGGCTCCGCCGCCTTCTGTGTGAATTAGGTAATCTTGTTGGTCGTTCCACACCTCTCCATGGGGACAATACCAGTGCTACTAGAATTTTCAATAACCCGGTCTTCCATGAAAGAACAAAGCACATTGAGATTGATTGTCACTTCATCCGTCAACATGTCGTTACTGAGAAGATAACTCTGCCTCATGTCTCTTCGTTTAACCAGTTGGCGGATATCTTCACCAAAGCACTTCCCAAAGAGCGTCATCATGATCTAACTAGCAAATTGATGTTTTCAATCTTACCACATCAATTTGAGGGGGAGTGTAGTAGATAACAGGCCCAGGCCCAGCAGGCCCAGCCCATGTACAAAGCCCATACGTGGGATATACTCAAATCTGATAGGATAGGCCCTGATTTCTCTCCTTCTATGTATAGGATATGATTTTTTCTTTCCGTTCGTTTGTGATTCTGATTTGTATCTAATTTGTAATCTTTACTTAATTAGAGCCTTGATTAAGGCATCATAGCGATATAAAATAGAACAGTCAATGCTCTGTGTAAGCACGACCTTCTCCCACTGTTTCTCTTCTTCTTCCTCTCCTTTCTTCACAAATTATTTCATTGGGAAAATCAACAAGAAGAAATGTACTACAATAAATCACCAATTAAGCCTCAAGAGCAACAACATCACAAACAAGTAGATGAGGAATCCTGCTTACCTTTGGTAGAAGATCATTGCCTTTTCAATATGGGGATTGCTATAGGTCATCAACAGCAATTCCCAAGCTGCCTAACTCCTATTACTTCTACTCTCCTTATTAGCTAGGTCTTGAAAGAGGTATGTCACGAGAAAGGGGAAAGGGAGAAAAGAGATGTTGTGAGGTGAGTTCCTCTTATGGGGTTATACTCCTATAAATAAGGTACTCCGTCCCTGTTCTAGCCGATTACTATCTAGTTGAGACCTCTTTCAATTTGAATAGAGTTCCTATCCTCAACAGTTTGTAAGTCTCCATGCAGAAGTTCTTGGACAGGGGTTATAGACGGATAAGGTTGGGTATGCATTTGGGTCCCACATCTAGTGTCAATACTTCTATGAGAAATCAGTGTCCCACACTTTCTTATCAGCTTAAGATAATGGGGTATACAAGAACTCAATGAATCCTTTTTGAGAAAAATAGACCGAGGTCCCACCAACCGAATTCAAAGAGTAATTAATAATTAAATAAGAATTTAAAGAAGCATGCAACTATCAATAATTTCTACCCCTATTATAAAATTCAGGAATATTACAGTCTCTTGTGAACACCTTAACCTTACCAACAAACTATTGGAAATGTTGAATTATATATAAGCCTGAAACCAACTAGAAACCACAAATAATGGCTTTGTTTTTTATATAATTTATGGGTATGAGGAATGAGCAAGACTCTTAACATGTTACTATTATCACATGTTATTATTGAAAAAATGATGAATGAGAGCAGGATTTTTACCATGTTACTGTTATCACATGTTACATTTCACAGTATTTCTCGTCTTAGTTGCATGTTAGAGTTTATGATACTTAGTTTCTCATCTTTGCAATGTGTTTCTTATCTAAAAAGTTCAAATTATTTTCCTCACATCTATATCTTTTAGATGGTTGCCAGCGGTTACAGTAGAAACTGATGAGTCTACAGGCTCTGTCAAAATATGATGAGAACCTGTAGATACAGTAATTGACTAGAAAGAAGTTACTAGAGAAAACAATTATTATGTTTCTAATATGTTTTCTACATCTTTCTCCTGTAAAATATAATTGCAGATAAATTTGGCAATGCTCCTGCTAGTATTAACTTGACACAAAATCTTGGAAACAAACTCACATACTAATGTTGGAAATAGAAAATAAGACAATAGAAATAATATCAAAAGGAGTAGGGAAATAAACCGTTAAAGTTCTATAAATACATAATGTAACAATGGTTAAGGTAGACTGCATTGACTACAGTGAAATCATTGCCCTTTAGAATACAGATTAAAGACTGCATGGGCTTGAGCTCTTTCCATAACTATTAATGTAGGCCCTTTTGATGCTTGCCCTATAAAATGAATTGAGTGGGAGAGGAAGCTGCCTGTTTGAGCACCCAATCGTAGTTGCCAATTTTGTTTTGGTCCCCATTTCGGTCTGGCCTCCAAAATAAAATAATTTGGTGTTTTGGGATTTTGGCGAATCTTTTTGGAGTAACTTCGGAAAAATATAAAAATAAATATATAAGTATATGTAAAAATTAAAATAAAAAGTAAAATTTTATATTATTTTTAAATTTGGCTAAGGTCCTATGACACGTTCACAAAGTCCACATCATCAGGACACCAATATCATGAGGTCTTAGAAGAAAATGGAAAAAGAAAAAAAAGGAGTAAAAGAGAAAAACAAATGGAAAGGGACCTTTTTGAAAAATAAAAAGAAAGAAAGGGCAAGTGGGAAAGGTCAGGTCCTTTTTGACTTTTCAAGAAGTCTCTGTAGTCTGGATTCTAGAGTTAAGAGACTTGTCCTTTCTTTCAAAAAGGGCATTTGCCCTTTTCGCATTCCGAGACTCGAGAGCAAGAGAGAGGGAGGGGGAGAGGAGTGGAGAGGAAGAGGAGGAAAAAGAAGTTGCCGCTGGCAGTGGTGAGCAGGCATCTGCAGCAGTGAGGGTGAGCGGCGGCACCATCCAGGTGCCTTTCTCTCCCCTCCTCCCAGTTGTTTCCTCATTGGTCATCTCTTTGTGCTTTAGATCCTCTTCTTCTTCATTGTCTCTCCTTACCATTTTTGTGATAAAAAAACCTGAACTAAGGATTTCGGTCCTTTCAACCGAAATCCATCGAAATCTTAGCCAAAATGTTTGAGGTGCTGTTTCGTTTTGGCCATATAGTACCTTTCAGCTGGATCCTCGATTCCTGTTTCCATCTCTACCTCATGTGTAGGGGACTGGGAGAAAGAAGTTGAAACTGCCTGTTAATATTTGCTGCCTAGCTTAAAAAATTCTATATGATCCAAATGAGCTGTGTTTCCTACGAAGTATGCTCAAGTTTCACCTTGTTTATTTCCAAAATATACAGGAATAAAGAGATGGTTTAACGTTTAAAATTAAAACGGAGAAAATTAAATAGTAAAGGTAATATCAAATGAAATCGTGAAATGAAATAATCGAATGTCCAACGAAATCAATAAACAAAAGCAGAATGAATGGTTAACTTGAAGTACAGTGAAGTAATTCAATAACTCTGTTGGTTGCATAAAAAAGGTAGAAGCAAGTAAAAAGATGAATGGAAAGAGGCTATACTGTTGGATTACATAGAAAAAATATTTATGTGCCAAATCTGTTATAAAAACATGACGCATGAACTAGCCAGACCTTTACATGGAAGTGTTCCCTGATCAATGTATTATCTTCTTATGGATAATTCAGGTTTTTGATGGAATTATTCCTTCTGTTTGTCCGTCTTTTAGGGTCATTCTCTCTCTGTTTTTTTATACCCCAATTTATTCTTTCATGTTATATATAACAGGGAACAATTATTTTCCATGATGCGTTTGACAATGACCATGATCTTGGAGTTACTCAAGTGAAGGCAGAAGGCGTATACATATGGCCTTTTAGGCAATTGCGAATGGTAGCCAACAGGTAAACTACTTGTAAATTGTATATTGAGTCAACTTCTATTAAGTACAGGTTTTAATCGTATATTAAGCTATTTGAATTGTCGTTTTTGCACAATCACGCAATTGGTTTGTTACTGATAGTTGATGGATGACCCAGCATGGCAAAAGGATTTCTGTTTTCCTTGCAAAATAGTTTCCCAATGTCCTTGGAAGTGACGCCTAGCCGAATTTGTTGCTTCGTATGATGTTACGTATTTCTCCAACAAACAAGGAGGATGTCATTACATGTTTTAAATTTGCTATTTTCTCATTTTATTTTTGTAATAATTTCAAGAATCTATCTTAGACATTTTTACAGTTCCATATACATCATGGCATGCTTATTAATTTTTTTTTACTGTAGAGAAAAAAAAAACACTTAATATTAATGATTTGAAGTTGTTATTCTGTAGTGGAACTTATGGAGAAGTGGGTCAAGAAGAGGAATATTTCTTATCCAATCCATATAACTTGGTAAAGGATCAAAATTTTCATTTCTGTAGTAATACTGCTCCACATGATAATCTTGTCAGTTAATATGATTTTAAATGCAGTATAGTATTTTTACCTTGTTAACCTAAGATGTTTTACATGATGTACTCGCTTAAGTTCTCTTTCTTGAAAAATTATGTAGTGGCTAGCGTACTCGATACAGTAGTCTTTGGGTCTCGTAAAATGCATCAGAGGATAAAGAGGAATAAAAGCATTAGTTTATTTATGGTTATATATTTGCACATCAAAATGTCTGAATTTAAATGCAGAGATGATTCCTACCTCCCTCACTGAAGCATGTTAAGAAGTAACAAGAAGTCTTATTTATTCTCATTTTCTTGGCCATTGGATTCATATCATGTTTCTCAATTGCATTTGTCATGCCCCAAGATCTGGATATCCTGAACTTGAGTTGCCACTGTCATAGCTGATCAAATGTGGTCGAAATCAGTTGTTAAATAACACCTTTTTTCCCTCCCAAATACCCCATCCCCACATTCTTTGCATTTCTGATGAGACAGAGACGTCCTGCATTCCTGCTGCTCCCTTAGGAAATAGAAATTCTCTATATCAAGGAAAACCAGCTCCTTTTTCTTCTTTTTCATGAGGGAAATGTGTCGCACCAAACAGTGGAATATGGCGGGGGGTGGGGGGTGTGCATGAAAACTTAGATACTATTTAATCATTTCACTTCTAGGTATGGTGTTAAGTCATTTCAACATCTGCATAACTTATGGTTTAATGTGTATTATTCTTTTCAAATTTCATCTGTTTCCTGTTCATAGATGGTGGTTTTTGACCATCTTACATTTACCCATACTTAATAAATGTCTTCTTTCATAATTCTTTCGATTGTTGGTTTTTGATTGACAACATGATTTGAACTTGCGATCAATTATTCTTGTGTTATTTTCAATGTATTATTAGTGAACACGTAGAGATATTTTAGTTCATGAGAGCACTAGGCTGAGGCTCTCCTTTTCAAGAGCTCAATTGTAACATTCTCACAATTGACCAAGTTATACTATGCTTGCTGCAACCAGTGTTTCAAATGGCAAAGTTGTGAGGTATCATTACCCATGGAAGGTGAGTCATGAACATCTTGACATGCCTCCCATGAGTTTTAATTGAAAATCTAAACGAAAAAAAATATAATAAATTTTTTTTGAGGAGGTTCCAGTTATTTCTTTTAAAAAAATGAAATAAAAATATAGGACAAAGCTCACCTGTGACAGTTAAGATACAAGAATACAATAAAAAAAAGTTTAGCATCACCATGCTTTTCTCCGCACCAAATATTTATTTACTTCCATAAATATCCCCTCTGCTAGAAAAGGATTCGAATTTCCCTTCCTCAGCAGGGGCAGCCGGCATCGCCAATTGCTCACCAAATAAAATTAAAAAGTAGATCCAAATTTAAGTTGCAAAACAACAAGTGATGAGCAGATGATAAACAAATTCTGCACTATGCATGCACAGAATACATCCATTGACAAGCTTTCTATCATGATGACGGAGATTATCTATAGTGAGAATATTTAGCAACTCTCAACGAAACTCAAACACCTTAGGAGGATCCTTAATAACCCAAATATAAGAGAAACAAGGTGAAGACTGTCTAGAAAAGCTTCTCATAAAATATTTTCTAGAAAAGCTTCTCATAAAATAATTTCACCAGAAACATACTAGATTTGGTTTGCTTCCATATTCAGAAACCATTTAAGCTCTCCTTTAAATTAACAGATTGAAGAGACCTTGACAACTGCAAGACCAAATTGATCTCCTCATCATGTAAAGAACTTCAAAAAACCGGTGGCCAAACATATACTTCCGAGTTCCAATACTTGGACATAGTACTTAAAGACGACCAATTAATTTAATGCAATAAGAAAAAGTGAAGGATACTTCTCTGCCAAATTACGATCCCTCAACCACTTATCTTGCCAAGAATGATGACGAGATCACACACACTTGGTAAAAAGGCTCACAAATAGAAGAGAGCATCATTTACTTTCCAGCCATTTTTCTCCATCTTATATTTCTTAGTAGGAATATTCTGCCATGAAGGATCATCCTCCTTTCAAGTACGCCACAACTGCTTTCCAAGGAGAGCATAATTGTCATGATTAATGGCTTGAATTCCTAATCCTTTGTCCGAAACCAGTGTATAAACTGTTTTTCCAACTTACCAAATGGTATATCTTCTTATCATTTTTTTCATTCCGAAAAAAAAAATACTCCCCAATGGGTTCAGCTCTCATTTCTAAACTTGAAGGGGTGTGCAACATGGACAAAAATGATAACGGAAGACTGGATAAAGCCTACTCCAAAAGAGTAACTCTGATACCAAATGACAGACAACAGCTTTCATATGGACAGATTCTCCCCAAACCTTATTATCACTAGAAACTTGGAAGGCTTATCTATCATGCCCCAGGGTCCAGATTTACCAAATCTTGGGTGTCAGTACCATACTGATAAAATATGGTCAAATTTAATAGTTTAATAACACCATCACGTGATCTTGCATGCAAAACTAAAATAACATCTCTATAAGTCAAAGTAAGTATAAGAAAAATTTAGACTTAATAAATACTCCTTGTATTAAAACCATGACACTTGACCTGTACACTTCCAAAACTGAAAACAAAATGTCGTCGTATACCTTTAAAACTTCGTTACCTGGTATGCTATGCACCATAATGACCCAATCTATTATTGATTGCTCTGCAATATAAGGTATAAAAGAAGAGTGGGCTTAATAACTTAGCAAGTAATTAGTACTATTCGTTAGGATTCTGAATTGATTAGGAAAACACACATCACATAAGGCAAATCCATTGTCGGTATGGTTACATGCATGGATGCATCTTTTCAAACCTGATTATATCATGGGAAATCATGATGTTGTAGTTAAGAATAACTTCACAAAAAAATATAAAATTGGAAATCTAGTGAGGACCCAAACTTTAAAATAGAAAAAAACAATTCTCTTTCAGATTATGTGACAAGTGAAATGTCCGAAATTGATGGAAATGACAGAAAACAAACATATAGGCAGCATATAGCTAATGATAAAAACGGCTGAAATAATTGGATACACATATAGATACCATGCTAACATTGTAGCTAACAGAGGCACTGAATACCAATCTCAAACTGAACCCCGGCTTCAGGCTTGCCGTATGATCAATAGCGATCCAGAAGTTCAAATAACCACCTGGGCAATAGTGGGTCTTATTTTAGGGTCTTTCACCCAAGGGACTTTGCAACACCATTCTTTTTTTTTTTGAATGGTAATGCAATTTTATTAGAAGCAAATCAGCATCGGAGACATATACTGAGAAGCAACAAAGGGAAGCAGCACCGTTCTCAATAGTATTCTTATAAGATATTTAGATAAAATCTGGAGTCAAATCATACATATATCATATCAAATCCTTTTTCAAATAGCCCTTGGCATCAGTTTTAAATCATATATCAAATCAGATCAAATATTATCAATTCGGTAATAAATTCTTATCGAATCAGGGAAGCCAAATCAGAGTACATAAATTCTTATCAAATGAAAAATACATATTCATTCGGAAATGGAGATCCAAATAAAAAATAATTGGATAACTCGGATATTCAAATTAGAAAAGTCATTAAAATGTATTTACTGACATACCAAAACACAAACCCAAGTAAAATTTAATGTTTTTGAAAGTAGACAGAGCAAATTCCTAATTGTCTAAGTACTTACATGTACGTCAAAATCGTGTATCATAACTTATTAGAACATTGTCCAAAAATGAATTTTAATGTTTCTAGAAGTAAAAGAAACAAAGCCCTAATGATCTGACTAATTACTTGAAATCTTGATGATATGATGGTGACGTGGCAATGCCAATAGGCAAAATTAATGAAGATGTGCTTGACTGATGACGTTTATGATTACTATAGGAGGTGGGGCATGATGCAGGATGAAGATATAGGAGATCTCTCTTCCTCTATTTATAGGTAGGAAGCGAAACTGATGTATTGTGGGAGAGACATCTTGAGCATGAGGTAGCAAATGCAGAAGCATGAGGTGGCAAATGGAGAAGCATGAGGTGGAAAGTGGAGACAAATCAGGTGGCAAATGGAGAATCATGAGGTGGCAAATGCAGTAGTGTGGCATGGAAAGTGGACAAATCTGGTGTGGCAAATGGAGAAGCATGGGGTGGCCAATGTAGAAGCATGATTTGGAAAGAGGAGAAACATTAGCCGGCAAATGGAGAAGCATGATGCGGCAAATGCAGGAGCATTATGTGGAAAAGAAGCATGTAAAGGAATGAATGGATGAAAATCACGGTATTGGCCAACCCCACAAATCGAACTGTCGCGGTATTGGTCATGGTGTGAATGTTTTACGCAAAAAAAATTTGAGAAAGTATCCAAAAAATTCAGAATATTGTAAAATGCTAGAAAACAATTTTTTTTTCCATTAGTAGCAAATATAAATTAAAATATTGGTTCTCCACTTCCCCTAAGTTATAATATCCCGTGTCTCTATTTATTTAGTACCTATATTAAGTTTTAGCGTTTAATCTTGTGCATATCATTACTAATATATTTATTCTTTTACTCTTTTTGTTAACCATTATTTAACGCCTAGTTTTTTAATATTTTATTGACATCTATTATAAATGATTAATATGATAGTGGCACAATTCCTATACTAACCATTATTTAACATCTTAATTTTTTAATATTATATTGACATGGATTATAAATGATTAATATGATATGGCACAATTCCTTTTTGAATAAATTTTATTGAGGACCTATTTAGGGTGGCATTTATTTTGAATGGTTTATATTTTTTTATAAGTGGGCCATAATAAAATGGTACAAGTCAAAATAAGTAGGGCATTTAATGAGCAGGTTAGATCTATAGAATGTGGGGCCCATTTTGTAGCCTACAAAATCATCATAAATCATAGCAAGTATGGCTTAATTCAAGGTTGGAAAACTCGTGACTTGGACTCGACTCATCCAATGCAAAGAATTTGACTTGGATAGAGTGAATGCGGTGACTCGATAGAGTCATAGTTTTTAAGTAATCAATTTAAATTAATAAATTTATCTTTGCAACAAAATACATATAGACAATAAAAGAATAAGATGTTGCCTGACTCCAAATCTCATGCATATTTACTTAAAAATAAATATTAATTGCTTAAAATTAGATCTACTTATCAAATGGTTAAAAAAAAAAAAAAAACCTTTCTAAAATGAGGTGACACAGCTGAGTCTTCCATGTTTGACCAGGTCTTATGTGAAAACAAGATGACTCCCCTATATTTGACTCGGTTCTAGGTCAAAACAGGATAACTCGGTAAAGCCAAGAGTCAACTCGGAGAGTTTTCCAACCTTGCCTTAATTGTGCAGATTTGATCTATAGAATGTGGGCCCATGGCAGATCCCACAAAATTATGGTGAATCAAAAGCCTTATTTTGAATCAAAGCCTTAGAAGTGGAACCACACGTGGATTGAGAAATGGCATTTGCCCAACATAACACGACAAAGCACACTTAAAGAGCATTAAATGCCGGCATCTACATTTAGCAAAAAACAAAGCCCAACGTTTACTTCTTTCTTAGATTTCCATGGAGGAACGTTGGGGAAAAAGAAAAGGCAGAAGAGGAAATGGAGAAAAGGAAAGAGGGGAGAAGAAGAAGAAGAAGATAAACAACCAGCCAGCATAGGAGAATCCTCCGGCTACATAGCAACGATAGGTCTCTTTTTATCATTCCTCTCTCTCTTTTCCATTTTTGCTCCTTTAACCCCCCTTCCATTATAAGCATGCCGACAACCAATCTTTCTTTGATTTTTTCGTGATACACAGAGTTGATAAATCTTTTGTCTCCCTCCCCTATTTTTATATATATATATTTTTTTTCATTTTTCATCCCTAAGAACGAGCTGTTACAAAGGATGTATCGACTGATACTCATTACTCGGCCGATGTTTACCGATACAGTTGTGATATTTTACTGTGTCGAGACCGAGACCAGTACCTAGTAAAATATCGGTTTGGTCATGGCCGATACTGGTACGTACTGGCCAATACATACTGGTATCAGCTGATATTCTAAGCCTCGGTTTAGATCTTAATTACATTGGATAATCTCTTACAACTTAAAACATTTCTTTTCTTCAAAGTTTCTCTAACTCTCCTTCCACAACAAGGTTCAAACCTGGACTAGTATATGTAAGAAGGAATCCTCACGAGCATCCTTCACACAGGCTACCTCTTGCTTCGCCTAACCCAACACCTGATCCAAATCTTCTAGTTCTTTGGGGTCCACTTGCTTCTCGCATCCCCTTGATCGTCTCTCACTTCTTGCTACTTTATGTCACACTTTTATACGCGACACATTCCTAGGTTGTGAAACATTATTGTTGGAGACGAGCATTGCAGGATGAACTTAATGCACTCCATCCAAGGATCAAAATTACGGTTGCAGCCAAAACGCTATGTAGCGGGTGATATATAGCGATTGCAGCAATACGTAGTGGCATAATGGTGTGAATGTTTTAAGCGGTAAAAAAAGTTCAATTCTCGTGTACTGGCCAATCCAATGTTTTTTTGGTGATTTGGAACCATGTAAGGGTAAAGATAACTTTAGGAAAAGGCTATTGAGAAGAAGAACTAGGAAAAACGGTATTTTATATTGAAATTGCTTGGCTCTACTAGGTTTTAGACCGTAGAGCTGTTATTTTCAAAATAGCGTAGCGGCCTCCACCACTATGGCTGATAGCGTAGCGGCCGCTATTTTGAAGCACGACTCTAGCAGAATCATACTTGGGATGTTTCATACCCGTCTTGGTCTCACATCAAACCCAATGGTTGCAAGTGAGTTCACTCGGTCAAGCTCAAGTCCATGGCTCTTTGGATTGATACAAAGCTCGTCTTGTCGCTTTACGCAATCGTCATGAGTATGGTATTGATTATGATGAAACATTCGCCAGATGCAAATACGACCACAATGCTTATTCTCTGAGCTCTCGTTGCATCCCAATCATGGGGTCTATTCTAGTAGATGTTAAGAATGCCTTCTTACATGGGGATGTTTAAGAGGAAGTCTACATGTGTCTTTCTTTAGGACTACCTTCTTATCCAAGGAATTGGCTTGTAGATTATAATGCTCTCTTTATGGACTGAAGCAATCTCTGAGGGCATGGTTTGATAAGTTTCAAAGAACTCTTCTGATGGCTGGTTTCATACAAGTCAATATGATGCATCCCTTTTTCTTCGAAAAGCCTCTCATGGCGACGCCATCTTGCTTGTTTTTATTGATGGCATCATTATCTCATGAAATGATCTGGACAACGTCTTATGATTGTGAACATCTCTTCATGATTCATTTCACATGAAAGATATGGGTCCATCTCACATATTTCCTTGGCCTTAAAGTTCACAAAATCAAGGGTGGATTATTCATTAATCAACACAAGTATACCCAAGATCTCATTATTTAAGCTCGCATATAAAATATAACTCTAGTTGAGACTCACATAGAGCTTAATGTGAGATATAGGAAAGATGATGGTACTCCGCTTTCTGATCTGACAATTTACAGAAAGCTTGTTGGAAGCTTTGTCTATTTGACACTTAGTCGATCTGACATTTCTCAGTTTGTAAATCTTGTCAGTCAGTCCTTGACTCAGCGTACCCATCTTTAATTTAGCTGCTGTCAAGAGGATCATTCACTATCTTTAGGGTACATTGGAGCGTGGCATATTTTTTCCCATTACTTCCATCGTGTAGCTTCAGGTATACTTTGATGCTGATTAGGCAGGGTGTCCATACACACGATGATCCACCATAGGATGGTGTGTTTTTGGAGAATTTATTGATATCGTGGAAATGCAAAAACTAGGATCAGGTTTCCAAGTCTTCCACCGAGGCAGAATATTGCTTTATGTCATCAGCCTGCTTCGAGATTGTTTGAATATGATGCTTATTGAGCTTGGTTTCTCTCAACCAATCTTGCCTCTTCATGCGGACAACATTGATATCATTCGGATTCCTGCAAATCTTGTCGCTCATGAGTGGACATAACACAGATTGACTGTCATTACATTTGAGAAGCATATTTATGATGACAAAACAATTGCTTTGCCTCATGTTACTATAGATTTGTAGATTGTTGACATATTCACCAAGGCCTCACCTCGTGTCAAACATCAGTCCTTTGTTAGCAAATTGATGCTGGTTGATTCACCCACATCAATTTGAGAAGAGGATAGGTCCCAACGACGATCAATTAATTTTCTGGGAAAATCATATTCTCTTAACCTTTTCTATGTTTAGTTGGTGCTGTTTGAGTGAGGAAATCAATGCCACTTTTTTGGTTTTCATTCCTGAAGTTTCGAATCCAATGGCATTGATGGACCTCAAGCCCATAATTTTGGTGGGTTGTATCTGCAGGCTAATGTCCAAGGTGCTTGCTACCATAGTAAGGGCATACAATCATGTTGAATTGAAATTTGTGGACTACATGTTGGGTAGGTTTAGTTTTGGTGACAAATGGAGGACTTGGATGTGGGAGTGTATTTCCTTTACTTCTTGTCCTGTTTTATAAATGGTTCTCCCTCATGTCTTTTCAAGGCTTCTTGGGGTTTGATGCAAGGGGACCCTCTTTCTCCTTTTTTGTTCACTATAGTGGTTGAAGCTTTGAATACTCTGTATAGGAAGGCCAAAAAATAGAGGTCTCATTGAAGTTTTTTCTGTGGGGGGTGAACAGGAGTACATTACTCATCTTCATCTGATGATATTGTCCTGTTTAGTTCTATGAGTGACCTTAGATGTTTTGATCGTTTTTAGTCAGAAGATTAATTAAGCGAAGAGTTTACTTGTGGGGATGGGGAGCTTGGAAGATGAGATGCAGTTGTTAGCTGATTTGCTTCTTTGTACGGTGGGCAAGTTGTCATTGTTATACCTTGGCCTTCCCATAATGACTAAGACTAGTTCAAAAGAGGTTTAGGATTCGGTGGTGGAAATTTTTGAGAGGAAGCTTTCCTTGTGGAAAGTGGAGAAATATGAGGTGGCAACTGTAGAAGCATGACGTGGAAAGTGGAGAAACATGAGGTGTCAAATGGACAAGCATGAGGTGGCAACTGTAGATGCATGAACTGGAAAGTGGAAAAACATGAGGTGTTAAATGGACAAGCATGGGTGGCAAATGCAAAACAATGTGAGGAACGACACACATCCTTTGTTTAGATCATAATCACATTGGTTAAACTCTTAAATCTTGGTTTAGTCTTGGTTCATTTCAATATCAATATAAACACAAAGGCAAACCAATATATGGCGAAGGAAAATCACAATTGGTATTTGAGGAGGGATGCAAATGTTATTTACTATATTTCCTAGCAACGTTATGTCCTTGAAAAAAAATTAACATGTACTGTTACTCTTTTGTTTTCTACTTATTAAGCATAAACTTCTATATAAATTTTAGTAGTTCTGAGTGCTGGACATCATCACCATCATTTTGCTTATTAGTTGGAAGAGAAATTCATCATAGACACATATTTCATAATTTTCCTCTGTCCATATGAGATTAAGATTATTCCACTTCATATTGTAGCTCCACATTTTCATTATCTAATGGTTATTTCCACTTGGAGAGTGGACGGTTGGCAAGTGGAGTCTATAATCTTAGTTGTGGAGTTCTAAATGCATAGATATATTAATTATAACATGTCTATTTTCAGCTTGGAGTTTTCTCATCTCAGGTGTTTCAAGAGTCTCCTCGGGTTAAGATAAGAAAAAATTGTAATGTTTCTTTACTTATAATTATATTGACATTAACTCTTATCTTAATTTTGTTGTAATCACTAGTTCTATACATTTGCAGCGCTTACCTACGACATGCAGAAACATTGTAATTTAGAGATTGCAGCTCAAATATCACGAATCTCATCTAGCCAAAAAGGTATTTGTTTTCAGTTAACTCTGAAATCAGTGTTGTTTCTTAATCTAGTTTATTATTTTATTGGACAATCTGCATATCTCACGTAGTACATTTTTCCTTCAATTATTGTCTGTAAAATGGAGAATGACTGAGATGTTCTTCATCACCGAGATGTTCTCCCATGACAAGATTCATCCCTTTTCATATTGTTATTTTGATGATAATCACACCCCTTATTGGAGTTTATACAATCGAATGAGATTAGAAAGGATGGAAGAACAAAAGCAAACATGTGTATTTTTCACACGCCTTGAGTTGGTGATGATATCAAACATGTGTTCCCTACTTCCCAATATTCCTTTTAAGTTGAACGAGGCTAGAAAGTTTGATGGGAAAATCTGCCATCTTTATTACCAGAATGAACAAATGCAGTAGCCAGTACTGTGGATTGACTTATTCATGCAGAAAATTACAATAGACTAAGATATGCTTAGTTCTCTCATGAAAAATTGTATTGGAGGCAATATGGATGGCCGCCTGATAATCACAATGGAGATGCATAGGCATAGATCTGGTAAGGCGCATTTTTGAAGTAGAGAGTGAAGCCTCATCAGTTGCTAGAGCCATAGCTATAGATAGTCAGCTTCCACACTATATCTTGCAACCATATACTGCTTCATATTCTTCCATGTAGCAAGTTCCTACTTATACAGTTGACAATAGCCACTGATTTATCATCTTTTGGAGATTGGTCCCATTCCAAATCAAAGTTACATATTACACGTAGAGCTCTAGATGATCTTGACTCCTCTATAAGAGGTCTTTTCCATGTGTTAATTCAGATAATGAAGAATGTTATAATTATGATGTTGTATCTGCAGATCATTCATAAACTAAATGACAACACTAACCACATATGCGATATCTTAACGACTAAAGTCAGATAAATAAATTTCCAAGAAGACGATGATAGATCCCTAGATCACTAATAAGATTAGTTTTCTGATAATGAAGATGGTGGTTCACCTTGATAGCGGTATCAGTTGGTGGCTGCACTTAGCATGCGAGTATCTGTTAACAGGTCACAAACATACTTGAGTTGGGAGGTGAATATCTCATGTTTTGACCTAGCCATTTAATGTCAAGAAAGTATTTTAAGAGGCCATCACCATCATCATTGGCATCTTATCCCATCTATTCAACTTTGAGGGTGCCAAGTTGGACTCGATCAAGCTTGAGTTCAGTCAACACGGCCGAGTTGCATGGAATTTGGCCTAGAGCCAAATAACCTTATAAAGTATTTGAAAATAGAAAAAAAAAAAAAGTTGAAGTAGAAAATAATTTTCTATGAATCAATAATGTAGGACTTTTTGTAATTTACTTATTAATAATAAACTGAAGTAGTCATATGTTTCAAGCACCCACATTTATATTTCAGACAGTTGGATGAATAATAGTGCTTTGGAAAGTAAAAGGACAAAGGGTGGGGGTAAGGGAGTTGACTGGACTTGGCACTTGTCGACTTACAGTCGGTCAAATTTGAAAACCGCCCGTCTTTGTAGATATACTCACATGCATATGTACACAAATTGATTCACGAGAAACACTGCTACAGTGATTAAAATGGATGGGGCCCACCTATGATCCCATTTCCCACCTAACACCATCTAGCTTTCATGAAATTGAACTAGACCACGTTTGACAGTGATCCGGATTGTATCCATTTTGTGTTTTTTGCAAATAATTTTAGTGCTTTCTCCGAAGGGCCTTAAAATCTACATTACATGCAATTCAATCAGCCTGATATTTAGCTACCCTTAATCCATGTACTGACTTTCCATCTCCCACTCACGCTCGCCTATGAATGGATCACCTAGGTCGTCCCATATAGCTATTGCGCGACACCCATAGTAAGGTGCTTAGGAGTTCCACCTTATATATGGACCTGATCACCTAGTCAACATAGGTCACCGTCATAGTAAATGAGCTTGTTGGGGTTCATGTGTGCATACCAATCATCAGTTGCTGAAGATAGGGAGGGCTCAACAGTCACCATTGCTAAGTGTTGGACAAACTATGACTTTCTAGAGTGTAGTTTATGGCATTAAAGAACAATCTAGTTTATATGTATGTATGTTTTATAAGTTAAAGATCTAATGGTATATGAAGTTCAGTTTGGTGTAAAATTTACCTGGTGCCAGTTCATGGGGGTAGTTGGTATCGTGGGCGGAACTGGGTTTTGGAGGGGGCTATAGGAATTTGTATATATATTTTTATATTTACATTGGCCATTCCATAGATTTAAAATTTTTACAATGTTGGCCCCTCCAGGGCAGATTTCCTGGGTCAGCCCTATCAAGATGGAGATGGGATTACTGGTGGGCTGCACATGGGCAGTTACTCATGATATTATCGTGTGAGCAATGTAGCTCACTTGATTATCTACTAGAGCGCTGCGTCTTGTACTGAATGAAATTGCTCATGATTTTGGTATGGTCCAAGCAATCGTGTTGCAATGAATTTAGGCACACAAATCCCCATACATCTTAAATTAATCAAATTAAATGATGACATGCATGCCCTTGCGCAGCGAGTCTGGAGGCATGCCTTCAGGTCCCTTTTGACGTATCTGAAGTACCAAATTGGCACCATTTTATCAGTAGTTCTCAATAATGGGCCTTGATATCACAATGTAGTCATATTCACTGTTTGGTAGAATCAAGCCAATGGTGATTTTCACTCCAACCAGTGTGATACTGGGGCCCATTACAGATGAGAGGGGAGTTTCACATCCAACCATCTTTGACCATGTACCATTCAAAAAATAATATTAACTATCTTTGACCATGTAATGTCAGTGCTCCAAGCTAACATGTGCGGTGCTTTATTAATTATGTTGAATTTGTATCCCATTTGTTTTTTATACTATTGATAGGGGATCGTGATCATTATCACTTAGAAGGATTGATGGAGAGTCCTGCTATGGATGAGGATGGGGAGTGCTTTCCTCCTTTGGTTTTAAATGCAACTTCAGTAAATATTGAGGTCTACTACAACAAAGCTGTTAACTATACTTTGATGGTCACCTTTGTATCCTCCATTAGTAATTTTGTGAATTCTCTACATTATCAACATTCTGTTTGTTGCGTGTCTACTCCTTAACATCTTAATACATTAGGTTTCTTTCCTTCAAGTTCTTCTATTGATTCGACAAATGGAACACAGCAGTACTCAATCTGTAAGATTTTCTTACTAACCTTCTCAAATGATGTCTATGTGGAAAGCATGTTTATATCCAAATGCCTTTCTGGTTTTTGAAACTTTTCGTTCTTAGACAGTACCTAAAACGTATTTACTCTTCAAATTTACATATTTTCAGGGGGCTGCTAAAGTTTCTATTTTAACGATTGGGCAACAAGCCATCATGGATGCATACCTTTGTCTTTTACATCTAACTGCTGGAATATTAGTTGGTGAGTGCTGAAAATTAGTACTAATTTATTATTGTCTTGGTAAAACAGAGATCTAACTTTACAGCGACACTATATAAGTGCCTTGGGAGGACGTGTTTCCTTTTCAGTCAGTAAACTACAGTGCATTGTAAAATTTGATCAATTAACTGGTCTTTTGCTTGTCTCAAGAGTAGTCATGATTTAACAACTAATCATTTAGTAAAACGTTCCTTTTCTTTTAATGGTCTATGCTTATAGCACTACATTCTGAATTCCACTATACCCTGAGAAAAGAGAAAGTGGCCCAAACAAATCTATCAGTGACAAAAACAGTCCTAATGGGAACATATTATCTTCTGGTGGTAATTAGAAAATTGATTAAGGGTGAGATCCGTTGGTTAAATATATATAGGTATATGTATTTATATATAGACTGGTGCTCAGGTGATGCAGGACAAAGCCATGGTCCCCATTGGTCGACCAAATCGACCAGCCTTTGGGCCCAATCCATCCCAACCACTTATATTTGGTTTTGTTTATTTTATTAATTGAGTTGTTAGTAAGGTCTACAAGTCTTTATTTTATTTATCGAGTTGTGCAAGTCGGGGCCATGGGTTTTATTTATGTGTTTAATAATCCTGGTCATCAATTGGTTTGGATGGTCTAGATTAGTTCCAGGGTATTTGCTTTTGGCTATATATTGATGTAAAGCCTCTTGGCTTAGTTAATGATGGTTGATAATGGAATTGAGTTTTGAGTGCTTTTGGGATCTTCCCCAAAGTCTATTCGAGTTCTCTCCGAGATCTCTTCATCTCTATCATTGCCTGCACTGCATCTCCCATCCGTTCCGCATCGATTGGTATTAGAGCCGAAGATCGATCCACCTTGGACTCGATAGTTGGCAACCCTAGCAGTCCACCGATCCACATCCACATCAAACCACAGCAGCCAAAACCATAGTATGGCCATTTGTATGAGAATGATACGCAGTACTGAATTTTAATTCAGTCTCCATAGCTTTTTGTAAACTCTGCCAAAACCGCGAGATGAACCTCCTGTCTCTATTTGGCATGATAGATACTGGCATACCATGCAATCGAACAATCTCAGATATATACAACTTAGTCAACTTATCCAAACTCGTAGTATTCTTCATCGGAATGAAGTGAGCAAACTTTGTCAATTTATCCACAATTACCCATATCACATCATTGCCTTCTTACTTAGTCCTTGGCAACCCTGAAATGCAATTCATTATGATATGCTCCTATTTCCACTATGGGATTTCCTATGGCTGAAGCAACCTACGGGATTTTTGATGTTCAGCGGACACACCAGACATCGAGAGACAAATTCTGCAATCTCCCGCTTCATGTTATTTCACCAGTAACGAACCTTCAAATTTGGTGCATTTTCGTGCTATCGGGGTGGATAGTGTACCAGGTATGATGAGCCCCCTTTATAATTTCTCCTTTTATCTCCTAGTGATCCAGATCACACAATCTACCCCTGAAATAAAGGATACCATCTGGTACCGTGAAATCAGGGCGTTCTTTAATTTTCTCCTTTGTCTTCAAGGGCACCAGATCATTTAGCTACCTCTCCTAGATTATCTGAATAAGTGTAGGCTCGATTCTCATATTGGCAATCAATACCTTTTCACTCATAGGCTGTGAATCGCAATCCAAATCTCGAAAGTGTTCCAATAATTTCCATTCACCCTTCATATAAGCCAATGCTGCCAACTTTCTACTTAAGGCATCTGCTACCACATTTGCCTTGCGCGGATGATACTCTATCTTGAAGTCATAGTCCTTCAAGAGTTCAAGCCATCTCTTTTGCCACACATTCAAGTC
The DNA here is from genome assembly GCA_012931725.1 of Litsea cubeba. NCBI lineage: Eukaryota > Viridiplantae > Streptophyta > Magnoliopsida > Laurales > Lauraceae > Litsea > Litsea cubeba. The sequence continues at coordinate 53,883,373 of CM022953.1, forward strand.
CTATGGGAAAATAACATTCAGACTTTTATGGTCTGAATAAACTTCAAACTTCTCTCGATACAAGTAGTGCCTTCAGATATTCACTGCAAACTCTAGTTGTCAATGCTTAGGCTTCAATTGCCGAGATGCATAGGCAGTTACCTTGCTGTTTTACATTAAAACATAATCCAATCCTCCAGTAGACACATCACTATAGATGACATAACCTCCACTTCCCGATGATAATGTGAGGACTGGTGCTATAGTTAATCTCCTTTTTAACTCTCGAAAGCAGCACTCATAATCATCTAACCAACAAAAAGGAATACCTTTCCGAGTTAACTTGGTTAATTGAGCTACAATGGACAATTCTTCAACAAATCTTCGATAACAACCTTTAAGCCCCAAAAAAGCTTCGGATCTCAGAACCCCTAGTAATTTAAGCATAGCTTTAATTTTTGCAGGATCAACTGATACACCCTCCTGTGTGATAAGTGCCCTAAGAAGGCCACCTGGCTTAGCCAAAAGTTGCACTTACTGAGTTTTCATACAACTTGTTATCCTTGAGTTGTTACTTGTTATATAAAAGAAAACCTTTTTATTCGTGAGAATCTGCAATGAATTCAGGTGTTGCTCATGCTTTCCTTGCGACTTTTAATAGATCAAAATGTCATTGATGAACACCATGATAAACTTATCCAAGTAAGATGCAAAAATGCTATTCTTTAGTGCCACAAAGACTACAGGTGCATTAGTCAGTCCGAACGACATCACCGAAAACTCAGTGTCCATAACCAGTCCGAAAAGCTGTCTTCGGCACACCTTGCTCCGTCACCCTCAATTGGTGGTAACCAAATCTTAAATTATTCTTAGAAAAACACTGAGCTCCTTGTAGCTGATCAAATAACTCATCAATCGTAGGTAACAGATTATGGGTACTTGTTTTTAATCATCGCTAAATTTAGTTGCTGGTAATTGATGCACATCCGCATTCACCCGTCTAACAAATCTTGCAATTGCTCTTTTAACTCTTCTAACTCTAGTGGGAGGGAGAAGTAGTCAATAGATAACTTATTCATTCACTATCATGTAGCTTCATAATTTGGTTTTCTAGGCTCACTCTCCGTTGATTGGAAGCGGTAGGATTTTATGAAGGATCATTCCTTTTTCCATTCTTTGGTCAATTTGGTCAGACAAAAATGATAGAATTTTTAGTAAAAAAGAATCGACATGGGAGGATTTACTATCAATAGTGCTTCTAAGGATTAGAAGCAACATATGCACAAAATGGATGTAGCAAATATGAGAATGTCGAGGTGGTTGTGTGGTAAAACTAAGGAAGGATAAAATTAGGAATGAATGCTTTTGAGAACATTTAGGGGTAGCATCAATAGGGGATAAAATTAAAGAAAACCCATTCGAGGTGGTTTGGGCATGTCTAATACAAGCCGGTAAGGAAAAAGTTTGGCTATGCAGGTTGATGGCCCACCAAGGGGAAGGGGTAGGCCAAAGAGGGCGTGGATGGAGGTAGTAAAACTAGATATGAAGAAGTGCAACTTATTTTAGGATTTGGCTCATGATAGATTGGAAAGGAGAATCAGGATTCATGTTGCCAAACCCCAACATAGTTGGGGAGCTTGTTTGAAGATAGGGAGTTTTAAAGAAGAAAAGGAAAGCCTCTTGGTGCTCTCCACCGACAAGAGTTCTATAGTTCAATCTGGATGGAGCAGCAAGGGGAAAACCAGGGTTAGTCGGCATTGGAGGTGTATTAAGAAATAAAAAATTCTTTTATATATATATATTCTAGACATGTTGGGATAAAAAATTTCAATGAAGTGGAAGTTTTGGCCTTTTTAGAAGCTCTCGGCTTTTATTGTACCTCATATCATCATAATCTTATTGTGAAGAGCAACTCAATTAATGCCATATCTTAGATGAAATCTTTTAGAGGCCCTTGGAAAATGAAATTCTTATTCAACGAGATTTTAGTCGCAGGTTTCATTAGCATGTTATAGATCTGCAAATGGAATTGCGTGTTGTCTAGCTAACCAAGGGGTGGGTCGTTCATGTAACCAAGTGCTCCTGTAGTGTGGTTGTGGTTGTGGTTGTAGTTGCGGAGTCTACTATATATCTCTTGTACAGGTACATCCATGGGAGATGTTTTTGTTCTGTTTGGTCTGATCTGAGGTTGATTTTATCTTCATATTAATAAAATGTTGTGTTACTATTCCAACAAAAATAAAAGCTTTAGGGCTGTCAAATAACGAACTCCTCATTGTCGACCCATTAACAAGTTATGTTACGGCATGGGGCAGAGCTGGACACTTCTGATTGCCACTTTCTCCTTTGCGTCTTCATTACCCCTTTTAGCACCTTCAGATGATGAAGATTTGATGGCGATCAAACCAAAGACAAAGTTGTACCTTACAAGTACTATACGTGTTGGATGGATTGTCTTTTACGCGTTAGATATGAAAAATGAGATTTACATATGTAAAATTGACACGTGAAATAAATCACCATTTTCACATACGTAAATGTTGAATGGTTTGGATAACATATATAAATTTTTCATAAATCTCAAAATCGATGAAGATATAACACACGAAACTAAATGTTTTGGGTTTATTCAGTCCAATTAAAAGCTTGAGAATTTTGTATTGAAAATTTGGGGCCAGTTTGAAAAATCGAAGGATGATGGGTTTTGATACCATGATCTATCTTAAGTCGAAATTGTACTGGCGTCTCTTTTTTGAGGTGAGTTTTGTAATGGTTTCAAATATGGAGGGGTGTGAAAATTTTGATTTGAGACTGACCCCATTTACACACTTTTTTCACGCAAAAATTTATCCATGTTAGTGGAAATGCCATATGTAAATGGTTCATTACATGTGTTACGTTTACATATGTAAATGAGTGCAAACAAATGACCTGCTAAAGAATAAGGGAAGTTGCATTATATACAAAAAAGAAAAAAAAAATGCTAACAAGAACGATGATGCAAGAGGAAGTCTTGGTATCGAACTCTGATATTCTTTTGCAAGCTAAGCTTTGAGATTGCACACCATCTAACAGGAGTCCAAATTTTTACACCAAGGCCTCGTTTGTCTAACTGCTTTCCCATTTCAACAGGAAAGTGGAAGATTGTGGACTTCTGTTTCCGCAAATACTACACGAACGTGCCTTAAATGTTCACTATATTATTACTGGTCGAAGTATACATCTCTAAGAGCCTTTTGGCGTACGAGAGAGGGAATAGGATCCTGTTTACATTTGGTCAAACAACTAGAAAAATCATGAAAATTTAATAAAATCCTATTCTATTCTCAAATGTGGGATTTGAGTGTATGTGGACAACCATTTTTAGATCTTCCGAAAGGTGTTGGTTTGCATGACAACGTCACAATTGTATTGCAATATTGTTTAAGTCTGACAGATATGAGAGGTAGAATAAAAGATGATTATGGATAAGAGCATTGTTCATTTGTTCATATAAAAGAGATTAGAAAAGCATACTTAAAAGAGCGGCATACATAGAAGGCACACAATAGAGGTGAAACATGAAGCAGGATAAATGCGCTTGCATCAACAATGAAAATAAAACCCAGTTTCTGTGATTTTGTACAGGTTTTTGTGCACCATTCATCTTTATTTGTCTCTGCCCTTTTAAGTTCAAATTGGATGTAGCTTTTCCTTATATTATTTTTGGGTAAGGTTTTTATTTAAATAAAAGATTTATTAACGGTGGAAATGTGTTAAGAAAATTCATTGTAATGTTTGCTTACAGAATCCCTATTTAATGCCTTTGCCACTGCTGCGTTCTTCAAATTTGTTGTCTTCTCCATTTTTGAGATGAGATATCTTCTTGCAATATGGAAGGCAAGCAGACCAATGAGTGCTGGTGAAGGATGGGAAGCAATGAGGCGCGAGTTATCAATTCTCTATAGCCGTTTTTGTAAGTACTGTTGCTATGTTAAAATAGTGTGTGGTAGCCTTTTGAATCTCATATTGAGTGCCAGATGGATTACATAATGGTTTGATCTTGTTCGACTTCATTGTTCCATATAGTTAGTTTCGATTTCTTGCCAAAACAGCTTAGTTAAAGTTACAATTTTTATAGTGGCCCCTATGATTAAAATAGAACCATCATAGACCCTACCTGCAGTGCACTATTACCAACCCAATTTCAATTTATTGACGTTGGCTTCATGTTGAAGTGATCATGTCTAAGACACATGATTTACACTATTATGTTAATCACATGTTTTGATTGTAATCTATCTGACAATTTGGCTTGTAGAAAGATACTTTCTGCAGACCAGCAGCAGATATACGGATTCAAATACTCATGCAGGATGCCTGTTGTGTTGATATATTGTAAACCATCTTATGGCCTGCTACACAAATAATGATAGGAGATCTAATTAGCTGTTTTGGATTGTATTTATCCCAGTGGGAGATGAATTTATCCAAAGAAGGATAATATTATTATATATATTTCTATTATTTTATTCTTCATTGGAAAGGAACGAGAAGAACAAGACAGAAATGAGAGAAGTTTGAGATGGTCGACCAAGGTGGATCTCTCATTTCAAATTCACTTCTTTCCATAGTTATGACTTACGTGTATCTACAGATCATTGACAGACAAATGAAAGCCTTCATGATTACTGTCTCATCTCTAGGCAATCTAAACAATAATATCAAACTTTATGATGCTCCTTTATGACTGAACATTAGGTATTCCGCCCACTATACAGTGATCCACAGTACTAATAGTAACTCATAATGCTCCCTTCAAATTGCAACACGAATGTCAAACATACCTGACTTCCTCATTGTACTGTAGGATGATCAAATACTGTAGAAAAATATGCAGAAATGGATCTTCTTTGTGGATGAAGGATGTGACAATTTATTTCGAGGTAACCTTCTCACATACTGACAATCAAATGTGCTTTATACGTTGTGTAAGACGAGATTCGAAGTGAAGAGCAACATGGTTGCCGTGATGAAGTTACCTGGGCATAGATACAGAGAAATCCATCTCCTGAACAAGAGAGTGTATAAACAGCATGTCGCTCGTGGGAAGTGCATACCTTGATATTCTGCTTCTAGACTTCACTGGGTATCCACTTTTAGAATGTCGGATCATCCAGACTACCAGGCCAATTTGCATCATAATATCCTGAGATCTCACAATGACCATGATCTTGATAAAGAAGACCTTTCCCTGCAGCATATTAATTGTTAACAGTGTGATAAACAATATATTAGCGATGAGTGCATGAGCATGCATGAATTTATTGGCAACGCTTATTGCATGGGCCTGGCACATTTAGTTATGAAGCCAGAAAATTAGGCCCACGGACGCTACAAAAGCGTAAAAACAAAGCCTCAACCTAGCCCAATCCAAATCGGGCAATCCCTAGCCCGAACCACGATACACCTGCTTTGGGAGATCGTTTGCAGCCATGTATAGTTTTCTGAAGCCTACGGACCTTCTATATCTTCTGTTAATGATAATATGGAAGTGGTACATGTGTAGATCTCAAGGTCCCCACGAAAAAATGCATTCTTCACATCGAGATGAAACAATCACCAGTATTTATTTGCAGCAATTGCAATCTAAGTTCAGTTTTGCTACTTCGGCATGTCTCTCTATAATCAACACCATCCATCTGTGAATCACTGGAATTTGATTTCTAATGGGGCTCTTATTAGTCGCATATTACATTTGGCGGGCTCATATGGCATTCTTGTTAATTATAAGGGCCCTAACGGGTTATTTCTGTAAACTATCTTGCCTAATAAAATTATCTTAGTGTAAGTCACAACTCTAATTGTGACTCATCTTATTACTTACATCTTTCTTCTCTTCGCTTCTTCCATTCCCCCTTTTGTTTCTTCCCTTCTTCTCATCTCTTCCTCTGTTTTCTATATTCTCTGTTGAAATTATCTTTTAGCTAGATATAAAAAAATATTATCTTTTAGCTCTCTTTTTTGTATCAGAAAATTGATATTCCAAATCTGGTAGCTCATGGTTTGGTCTTACATATAGATCTATAATCAGCGTACTGACAGATCTTATGTAAGCCTAGCGGTTATGTTCTATTATCTATCGGCCTGGAAGCAGCTTACCTATCCTTTTCCAAGTAACCTAGCTGGGAATGTTTCTAAGTAACCTGTCAAACAATTTTTTCTTCATTCATTCTCAGAATGAATTATTCCCATAATGATGCCAAACAGGTTGATAGATGAAAGAACATTACTGCTAGGCTTTTTTTTATTTTGCTGATTGGCTCAGTGGCCAAGTTGGAGAGGATTAAAGCCTCCCACCAGGGATCGATCCTTGATGGGAGCGGGAGCCGTTACCACTAGGCCATCCTTGTATTCCCCATAATTGCTAGGCTTCCAAAATGCCTGATCCCTGGTGGGAGGGATGGGAGCTGGAGCCGTTACCACTAGGCCATCCCTGTATTCCCCATAACTGCTAGGCTTACAAAATGCCTACCAAACAAGTTTTTCTTCATTCATTCTCAGAATGAAGCATTCCCAGAATGGTGCCAAACAGGCCGATGGATGATAGAACATAACTGCTAGGCTTACATAAGACATTTAGAGAGAAACTGGGAGATAGAGAGGGAGAGATTTTGTAGATGTGCAGAAAGAGAGAGAAAATGCCTGCCAAACAAGACCTTCATTCTTTCTCAAAATGAAAGATTCCCAAAACAATGCCAAACTGGCCTTATGCCTCCTCATTTGGAGAGTTTGGAGATGCTTGTGGCCCTGAAGCCCCGTTTGTACTAGCGTACTAGGTGCGGCAATGTAGAGTATTGCTAGTATGAGTAGCTAAACCACCAATTAGTTGATTTTTTCAAAAATGTCTGTATAGTAGCACACATTGCTGAATATCAGTTTTTTTATGCTTTTTTATTTTTTTTAAAAAAGGTGACCATATTGAATCTCAAATAAACTATAGGGGAGTGTTATTGGCACTGCAAAATTTTCTCTCCCCACCGTACTAGAAGACAAAAAAAATATTTTTTCATAAACTATCCCTCCCCTCCTCTCTCCTCCCTCCTCCTCCCTCCTCCCTCCCTCCTCTTCCCTTCCTCTCCCACCCTCATCACCTCCCCCCCCGTTCTCCGGCGGGGAGGGAGCCCCAGCCGGCAGCCTCTGGCCGGTCTCCCTCCCCCTCTCCCTCTTTCTTCCTCCCTCTCCTTCCATTTTCTTTCCCTTTTCTCCCTCCCTCTCCTTCCCTCCCCTACTCCCCCACTCCCCCTCCCAGTCACCGGAGGGTGGGAGATCGGGCTGTAGCAGGCGGGCGGAAACCAGAGCAACCCGATCTGCTGCAGCCCGATCTCCCTCCCCGCCGGCGACTGGGAGGGGGAGGGGGAGGGAGAGGGAAGGAGAAGAGGGAAAGGAAATGGAAGGGGAGGGAGGAAGAAAGAGGGAGACCGGCCGGGGCTCCCTCCCCGCCGGGGGGGGGTTGGTTGGATGAGGGAAAAAGGGTGGAGGGTGAGAGAGGAGGAGGAGGGGGGAGGGGGGAAGGGTAGTTTAGGAAAACCAATTTTTTTTTTTTTTTTTTGCGGTGGGAAGAGAGATTTTCGTGGTGCCAATAGAGCCCCCCTAAACTATATAGTATAAAAGATATATACCGGCATTGTCACAGCCCCGCCCAACTCAGCATGAAATTGTTTGCTTTGGCCCACGTGCACGCTCGAGGACTTCCCAAGAGGTCACCCATCCTAGTACTGCTCCCGCCCGAGCACGCTTAACTTCAGAGTTCTTACGGTTTCCGGGGCCGCACGGTTTTAAAAAGGCCTCATGTTTAGTTAAGATGAAGTTTGACTTATAAGCCCAGGGTCAGGACTTGCACGTCTTCAATGAGATTTGCAAGGGTCCAAGGAGGATTTGCTTATTGACTTTCCCACTGAACTACGTAGAAGGAATCTCCTTCAACAAGAAGCCGTTGAGGATTGAGCTTAGACGCTTCACGGAGGCCTGTTCTGAGAGCCATTAATTCAGCTTTGTTGTTGGTGCCAAAACAAGGTGGACCTGAGTAGGATAGGATGATGGACCCTCCTGCATCACGAATGACTCCCCTTAAACCAGTGGGGCCGGGATTTCCACAATCACTACCATCAAAATTTAACTTGAGGGCACCTAGAGGGGGAGGGCACCATCTAGGGAGGATTTTTTTTTTTTTTTTGGATTGGGTGAGAGTAGACCACTTCCTTCAAATTATGAATGATGGAGCTAAGAGGTAAGCCTTTGAAAAGAGGATTAGCGGAGACCCAAATAGCCATTGAGTGTTTAACTCCGTCCACTAATATACCCACATCTGAAGATCTAACTTCCAAAACACCTTAGAATCCTTTCTTTCCAAATCGACTAGATAACTGCCAAGAAAGAGGCATTCCGTAGTATCCTTCCCCTTTTGAACCCCACACCTAATCTCCAAAATTCAAATAAAGATGAAAGCGAGTTAGGAAGTGGCGTAGAGAGCTGAAACCAATCAAGGGCTGGCCTCCATAGTTGCTGAGCTATATGACAATTTAACAACAAGTGATCAATCGATTCCTCATCCGCCAAGCACATTGGGCAAGCATTGATGATTTAGAGTCCCCGTCGTCTTAGATTGTCCATTGTTAGAATGCGTCCAAGCAAAGTTGTCCACCCAAAAGCTATTACCCTTGGAGGGGATTTGATACTCCAAAGACTATTCCAATTAAAGCGCCACACCACTTCACCCCTAGTCATAGAGGCAAAAAACGAAGCAACCGAGAACATGCCATCAGTTGTGGGCATCCATATTCTTCTATCGTTACCATCAATGGGGATGAATACTTCTCCAATCATAAGAGAGGAATTGAAATTCCTCCACCTCATTTAAAGTCCTCCTGAAAACAGGTCCCCATATAACACAGCCTCCTTTTCTCTCCATATTGTCAATAACTTTGGCTTCTTGATTGTTAGCACAATTGAACAATTCTGGAAAAATAGATGCCAAAGGACGATCCCCCACTCAAAAATCCTTCCAAAGGAAATCTTATCTCCTTTACCCACTCTGAATCTCACCTGCCTTGTGAATAACTCCTTGGCAGTCAAGATTCCTCTCCATATAGCGGAGAACTGCGGAAGACCATCACTGATTATCCAATCCTCTCTAGAAATATCATATTTACAGTAGATGACCTGCTTCCACAAACAATGGAAATCGTCTCCTAGTCTCCACAGCCATTTGCCAAGAAGTGCTAAGTTCATCTCCTTCAGTGGTCTAATGCCCAGCCACAGAGGTGGGCCACACAGGGTGCAATGACAAAATGTCTGATAACGGAAGATTCTGGTTTGCAGACTTGCGACTACTTTACCAAATGAAATTTATTCTCCTACCTCCCATTCCAAAGGAATCTTGTTGCAACTTCTGTATTTGATTAATAACCTCCTTTGGGCATCTGAACAAAGACATGAAGTAAATCAGTGACATGAAGTAAATCGGGAGGTTGGCCAAAGCCGCTTTAATCAATGTAATTCTGCCACCTAAAGATGGATAATTAGCCTTCCAACGGGAAAGCTTTTTCTCCATCCTTTCTCGCACCGGCTGCCACAAAGGTTTTGAAGCCAAACCAAGACAGAGGGGAAGGCCTAAGTAAGAGGATGGGAGACTCAGCTTTGCATCCGAAGAGATCAGCGAGCATAGCTAGACGATCTTCATTCACCCAACACCAATCATCTCGCTTTTGAAAAAAATTACCCTCAGGCTTGAGACTGCTTCAAAGCATAGAAGGATTGCCTTGATATTTAAGATCTGGGTCTCATTAGCCCCACAGAAGAGAAGTGTGTCATCAGCAAATTGAAGGTGAGCTATTTCCTGAGCTCCTTAAGAAGGTCGGAATCCTTTGATAACGTTGGCATTCCTTGCCGCATGCAACATCTGACTGAGAGCTTCACCAACTATGACAAATAAGAAGGGGGATAGAGGATCACCCTGACGGAGTCCTCTAGAGGCAGAGAAGAACCCACAGAGAGAACCATTAATAAGAGTAGAGAAGAACCCACAGAGAGAACCATTAATAAGAGTAGAAAACGTGGCTGATCTCAAACATTCTGAAATCCAGCCCTGCCATTTTACCCCAAAACCCATTCTCCTCATCAAGTAAAGCAAGAACTCCCAATCCACTCTATCATAATCTTTTTTTAAATCCAGTTTACAAATGATGCCAGGTTTTCCTTCTTTAAATCTCGAGTGAATGCATTCATTGGCGATGAGAACTCCATCTAGAATTTGGATGTTTACCGCTTCAGATTTCTTAGCACTTACTATAATGAAAGACGCACCTATGTGTTTAAATAATTTTCCCCTCGTGAAATTCCTTCAAGGAATCCATGTGGTCAAAACCCCAACCCCAACCCCCAACCCACCCGCACACACACACACACAATTGAGGATCGCTTCTTTAACCTCCTCTTCTTCAAAAGAGAGTTCCAAGTTGTCAATAGTGGGCCCATCCCATTCTTCTTTAGAAAAACGATTTCTGTAAAACCCCACCACATGATCAATAATTTCCTCCTTATTTTCTAGCCTCCTATCCCCATCTAGCAAAATAGAAATTCTATTGGCTCGATTTCTGTAAGAAGCAAAACTGTGGAATAATTTCATATTCTTGTCAGCATCCTTAAGCCAAAGTTGTCTAGATCTCAATTTTATTTCCTCTTGCTTAACTTTACGCAAAAACTTCTCTTTCAGTTCGTGACGAAGAGCTATCTCCATTTCTGATAGGGGCCCATGTTCCTCCTTGGAATCAATCTCCTTAATGGACTTCAACAGCTCTTCCATGCAGCCTCCACACTACCAAAGTTAGCTTTAGCCCATACTTTCATATTGGCTTGTAGGCTCTTCAACTTAGAAGTTAAACTGAAACCCACCCAACCTCGAATCTGATAATTGGACCACCAGGATCAAATAAGGTCTTGAAAGCCTCTCTTCCAACCACATTAGCTCAAAGTGAAAAGGTTTAGGACCCCAAGACTCCAATCTTGAGTCTAACATGATAGGGCAATGGTCCAATGTCGGTTTTGACAGCGCTGTTTGAATGGATTGGGGATAGAGATCTGCCCATTCTGTTGAAATAAAATATCTGTGACATAATAGGAGTCGTCTGGTGGTTTGACCATGTGAATAAGGCCCCATTCAGCTGAAGATCCATCAGACCATGGCTGTTTATCCAAACAGAGAATCCTTTCATGTCAGCGGTCATCCTGCAGCCTCCTAATTTATCTTCCAGGAATCTGATGACATTAAAATCACCCCCAATGCACCACGGTCCGGCCCATCTAGCTCTCACTGCGTCTAATTCTGACCAGAAATCTGATCTTCTCTGGCCTGAATTAGGACCATAGACAGCAGTTATTAAGCAATTTCTGTGACTTTTCTGATCCTCGAACATCACAGATACAGAAAATTCCCCCACCCATCCTTATAGTAGACGTGGTGAGTATCCCACAGAACTAAGATACCCACTGAGGACCAACTGAGTTCAGACCAGCGTTTTTAACATAAGAAGACCCCCAGACATCCTTCACCACCCTATCCACCCCAGTATTAATTTTAGACTCCTGAATCAGAACTACGGAAGGTTTTTGTATACAAATTACCTGCTTGACGACAGGTCTCCGCTCCCTACTGCCCAGACCCCTGACATTCCACGATAAGATCTTCAACGTCAACCCTTGCCTGTCACCTTAGAAGCCTTTGGACACTGGCCGTCTTCCTCTTTGCCCACTGCCTTGTCATAGTTCACCGAAGTCTTTAAACTCTGTAATTCTCTGGCTACTTTCTTCTTTGATCTTCCCTCTGACATTGCCGCATAGTGCTGTTCTTCCCGAGCCTGAGGAAATTCTATAATGGGTTCCCAGTCCCTGTCGTTGTTACTGACAGATACACCCACCGCCTTCCCGCATACCATTATGAGTCCTTAGCCACTCCCTCGAATTGGGCCCTCTAATTTTCTCAGAGTTGGTTACAGTAGCAGCATCTTGTTGTCCAACAGTGCAGTCATCTATTCCCTCAGCAAACTCCCCTTCTCTGTTGGCCGTGCTCTGCTGGTTAGGTGTGGGAATAGATACCTGATCTGAGCTAGACGTGACAGGAGAAACCACGTCTCAATTAATCTTGCATGGTGATCTTCCTCTCTGGCCCGAACCAGAATTCATTTTAAACGGAAACCCATCCCTTGTTAGAGGAATCCAAGGGGGGACACCCAGAATTAGGAGCTGCCATCTCCACCAGAGAATTCGTAGGCTCCACCTGGTTGCAGAGGGGAAGATAATTAGCCTGGTCACAGAGGGGATTGTCAAAGGAACCAGCACTGTAGACAGATTGGATTGCAATGGGATGATCTCCCTAGGATTGATTGATATCAACATATATTAATGTAAAATCCTTGATTTAGGCTACAACTTAGTTATTGTCTAGTCAGCTATATCCTATGATAGTATGTAGTATATTACAGTTTGACTAAGCAAATGAGTCTGGCTTTATTTTACAAGAGGATTGGGCCCAATGAATCTAGAATCATTAACACATCCCCCACCCAAAAAAAAAAAAAAAAAAAAATCAATGCCGATGTGTCAACAAGCATCAATTCGTCTGTCAAGAACTGATGACGCGGTCGAGGAAGAGCTTTTGTAAAAATATCAGCAATTTGGAGGTTGGAGGAGATGAACGGAAGTGAAATAACATCATGTAGATATTCGTCCCTGATAAAGTGGCAAGCAACCTCGATGTGTTTAGTTCTTTCATGAAACACTGGATTTTCTGTAATCCGAATGACACTAGTGTTATCCGGATGTAGGGGTGTGGGAAATTTTTGTGGGAAGCCAAGTTCCTCAAGGAGAGCACAAAGCCATAGAATTTCTAGGCATGTGGCAGACATGGCCTGGTATTCTGCCTTAGTTGATGATTTGGAAATTGTCTTGCTTTTTCACTTTCCATGAAATAAGGGCATCACCTACGCACATACACCAGCCCGTTGTGGAACGACGAGTATCAGGGCAACCTGCCCAATCAGCATCAGAATAGGCAGTCAATGTCATTGGAGAGCCAACAGGGAAAAACCAGCCTCTGTGAGAATTGCCAAGAAGATAACGGATAGTTCATCGAACAACTGCTAAATGGAGATGATGAAGCTTGGTCATATACTGTCTCATCAAGTTTACTGCATAACTGATGTCAGGCCGAGTAGCAGTCAAATATATAAGACACTGACAAGCTATCGATAATATGTTGGATCAGGAAGGGGATCACCACTTTCACTATGGAGTTTCAGATTCAGTCCAAGAGGAGTATCCACAGGTGTGGAGTTTGACAGGCCTGCTGATTCAATTAAATCCATAGTATACTTATGTTGATGCAAAATCAACCCATTTCTCAGATTGATGAACTTCCAATTCCAAAAAATATGTTAGAGGTCCCAGATCCTTCATTTGAAAAGATTGATGAAGAGAAAATTGGAGATCTTGAATCATGGCTGTATCTGTGCCGGTGATTATGATACCATCCACATAAACTAGAAGAATGGTGATTCCTATTGATTTCTGATGCAAAAACAATGACGGATCATAAGGACTCTATTGAAATTGCAACTTGAGTAACGCATGATCTTGGTGCTTGTTTTAGTCCATACAAAGACCGTTTCAAATGAGCAACTTATCCTTCTGATGGTTTTGGGAAACCTTGAGGCAGTTGCATGTAAACTTCCTCTTTAAGATCACCATGAAGAAAGGCGTTTTTTACATCAAATTGGAAAAGGGGCCAGGATTGGGATGCAGCTATGCCAAGGATGGTGCGAACTGTGGTCATCTTTGCTACAGGCGCAAAAGTTTCTCCGTAGTCGATGCCATATTCCTGTCTGTTGCTAAGGGCCACAAGCCTTGCCTTGTATCTGTCCAAAGTACCGCCTGCCTTCAATTTGATAGAGTAAACCCATTTACTCCCGATAGGTTTAACCGAGGCTGGGCATGGAACAACAACCCATGTTTGGTTTTGCTGTAGAGCATTAAGTTGTTATTCCATAGCCTTTCTCTAGCATTCCTGCTTTGTTGCTTGTGAATAAGAAGTAGGAATTGAAACAGATGATAAGGTAGTTAAATATGAAGAATGAGAAAAACCGTATCGATCCGGAGATTGAGAGATACGAGAAGAACGACGAATAGCAAATTGAGATGTATCTGGTGCTGGAGGAGGATCCGGGGCTGGTTCTTGTAGAAGAGGCAAAGTAGTGGCATTTGTTCCTTGTCGACGAACATAAACCTTGTCCGGATGAAATCGTAGAGGTGAAGGAAGGCATTCATCATCAAAAGGATGGTATTTTAGACAATGTGATTTTTGCAGATGAATCAGGATAAGACTAAAAAAAGTACTGGTGTTCAAAGAACACAACATTTCTAGAAATCCGAATACGCTTGGATGTGGTGTCATAACAAATAAAACCTTTTTGTTGGGAAGCATAACCAAGAAAGGCACATTTTGCAGATTGTGCGGATAACTTTGAACGTTCATGGGTTGGAAGAAACAAAACAAACACAGCCAAAAGTGTGTAAATGTGTGTATTGTGGTTCAGTTTAGAAAAGACGGAAATGTGGAGATGTGTTTTGAAGTTTTGGAGAAGGAAGACGGTTGATGATATGAGTTGCAGTGGTTAATGCTTCTGACCAAAATCTAGGTGGAACTAAGGATTCTAATAACAAACACCTGACCATGTCTAGAAGATGACGATTTTTCCGTTCTGCAACACCATTCTGTTGTTGGGGTGGGGGGACAAGTTCGTTGGGATATAATCCCTTTGTCTTGTAAAAAAGCTTGAAATTTCCTGGACATATATTCCCCCCCTGAGTCTGTATTAAAAATCTTAACATGTTGAAAATTGATTTTGAACATAATTCAAGAATTTTTTTAAAAACATCAAAGACTTCAGATTTGGCATGTAGAAAATAAACTCATGTAAAGCGACTATAATCATCAATGAAAGTCACAAAATACTTATAATGTGAATGAGAAACAATTGGTGCAACACCCCTAAACATCACTATGTACTAAATCAAAACATTTGGTAGCAGAAGAAACACGTAAGGCAAAGTTTTACTCTTTCCCAGCTTACAAGTGGTGCAATCAAGAGCAACATCTGATGATAAAAACTTCATTTTATTTATGTGACCAGAATTTAACAAAGATAACAATACTTTGGAATTGGGATGGCCTAATCTATTGTGCCATAACTGCACATTATTCTTAGAGAAAACTGTTGAAGCAAAACAAAGACATATTTGGATTCGGTGTTGGTATGTGAAGAGGAAACAAATGCCCACACTTAGGCCCCTTCGCTATCACCTTCCCCAATCCTGATCCTGCACCACATAACCAGAGGAGGAAAAAGAAACATTGCAGTTGCCATCAACCAATTGACCGATAGAGATTAAATTGGTAGAAAGATTTGGTGAACAAAAAACATCATGTAAGGGTAAAGAATGAGAAATATCACCACAAGAGGTAATTGGTATTGTTGTACCATTAGCAGCATGGACCTGAATCCTTCCATCATATGGTTTAATTTTGGAGAAGTTTTTTTATGATGACGTCATATGATTGGAGGCACCAGAATCAAAATACCAATGAGAGAGGGAGAGAGTGATTTTTACCAGATATACCAAGAGTGGAAAAGGCCTGGAGGATCATCTATCAGATCATGTCAGGGGTGATTGGAGCAGCAGAAGCAGGGGCAGAAGAAGATATGGAAGATGAATCAATAGTGCCAGAAATAGCAATGATAGCCTGGTAAACTTTTGGATTTCTGTTCTGATGACGTTTGCGGATAATCATTGATCGAATGTCCAGATGCTTTGCAATAATTGCAGATCCTCTGCTTGCACTGATTTTCATAATGGCCGAAATTCTAACACCTGTAGCATTGCATTTTACTGATATCTCTGCTTGGTTACTTTCCCTTGGTAGCATAAGCAACATTTACTGGTGAGTTTGGTGGTTGAGATTGAGTAGGTACACTATAGGCAACATCAATTGCACCATGAGTGGCTTGTTGGAGCTCACCAGATTGAGTCAATTGTCTATGTTCCTCTCGCAGTAATTCGTTGAGACACTCCTGTAGTGATGGAGAAAGTACCCTACTCAAGAGATTAGATTTGACTGATTCATACCAAGGCCTTAATTTCATGAGAAATTGATCCCGATGACTAGACGCTAGTATTTTTGCAGTTTGGGAAGAGCCAGTGCAAAGATATTTGCATATTTGATTTCATCTAATTATGTCCATAAATTTTGGAAACCAAAATAATATTCTTGAGTGGAGGAGCATCTTTTGTGTTCCTCCATCTTTTGTGTTCCAAGACACAATTTTCTTCTCATCTTCTGTTGGTTTTGGATCAGTTCCAGAAATATGGCCCCATAATTCTTTACCCTCTAGGTAAAGTTCAAATTGAAAGGCCCAAGATGGATAATTTTTACCATTAAACTTGATTAAGTTGATTTCAGATTTCTCCATTTGCAACAAATATTCAGATGAACCAGCAGTAACGATGAAAAAAACTAGTCACACGGCAACAAATTGACTCGAAAAAACAGATAACAAACCCTCTGATCAAGATGTAAGGCACTGAAGTATCTGTTTTCAAACCAGATGGGCCTAAGGATGGACAGAAAATGCCCCAGATGCAATAGAATGCACAGAAGTGATGCACTGACAGAAGCTGTGCAGAAACACAGCAGCCGACCTTGAATTTCTGATGGGATCTATCTGTGGGCCCTAATTAGTCCAATCACAGATCAGATCAGATCAGATCAGTTTGTGAGTGATCCAATTTACTACCAGCAGTCCAAACTTGAAGTGTATTGGATATAAATTCACAAATCTAGACGGTCTTGATTAAACTGATTTGAGAAAAAATGCCCAAAGTCGACAGATGAAGGAGGGAAAACCTACCTCAGATGATGAGGAAAAATCCCTAGAAAATCACCAAAAACATCTAGAAATCCCATCGATCAAAACTTCGAAGTTGCTAACGGATCTAGGTGGTGGGCCACTCTTGATCAGGCACAGATCGGCTGTTGGTGTGAAAGATCTGTGATGATAAAAAAATCGCTTCTTCAAACACTGATTGAAGGGAACTCCTTCAACTGGAAGAGCTACAACTTCTATCTTTCAATAGTGCTCTGATACCATGTCAAAGGAACCAGCACTGTAGACAAATTGGATTGCAATGGGATGATCTCCCTAGGATCAACTGATATCAATATATATATATATTAATGTACAATCCTTGATTTAGGCTAGGACTTAGTTATTGTCTGGTCAACTATATCCTAAGATAGCATGTAGTATATTACAGTTTGACTAAGCAAATGAGTCGGGCTTTATTTTACAAGAGGATTTCGCCCAATGGATAAAAAATCATTAACAGGGATGACAATCCGCTGGTTGCAGAGGGGAAGAACATCCACCTGGTCGCAGAGGGGATCACAATCCGCTGGTCGCAAAGGGGAAGAACATCCACCTAGTCGCAGAGGATACTCCATCTGGTCACAGAGGGGAGGACAATCCGCTGGGTAGGGATCCACTGGAGAGATGAGCACAGGGGGAGAGTGATCAGCCGTTGGCGAGTGGATGCCGGCCGCTATAAGTGGGGACTCACCCGATGGAGAAAGAATCTCTGTCGCTAGGTTATGCACCTTCCCTGGGGGGGTTATTGCTGGAGGCGAAAAGGCATCCGGTGGCAGGAGAGTTGCTGTCGCCATGCTTTTGTCAGTCGCACCACCACCGAGAAATTTCATTTCAGAGAATTTCACCGACCGATAGTCTAGCAGATTCAGGTCCATCGATTGCGCCGTTCCTGACGCAAGAGACTCGTCGATGCATCGATCTGGTGTTGAGAGAGCACCCATCCTCTTGAAAGTGGTCATCAGCTGTATCGGTTTGTCGCTGAGAGTCTCCCTCCCGTCCGGACTCCTCTGGGCAACAACTGCTCCTCTTGGAGTCGACTGGCATCGACGAGAAGCTAAGGGCGATTCCGGGGCAGAACCTACATCTCTTCCCCTACGTATTTGTCAAATGGGATCTTCTAAATCGGGCGAAGTTAGATTTCTTTTAATGGAAGATTTGGGCCGGACTCCATCTTCTAGCCCGTGATCCATCAATAAGCCCAGAGCTTTAGTTGGCTCAGTCTCTACCAACGAGGCTCGGCCCCAGGGAGACAGATCCAAATCCACAGTCCCAGATTTCAAAATCTGCTGCAATTGACCTGAGTTTGAATTTGAATTTGAAATCCCAACTCTGACGTCATTGTCTTCTTCCTCCGACCTAGATCCGCTCGAGCTGCTGCAGTGCTAACTGCTTTGATTCTGGTTCTGATCACCATTGGATTCACGATCGACCTTTTTACCGCGTGGGGAACATTGTTCAAATCTCCTGTCTTCTCTACCGTCTCCAATTCCACATATATCGGCAAGCAAAGATCATCGAGCAAGACAGATTCTCTGCGGGATTTCCTGGTATAAATCTCTGACGACTTTAACTCCTTCAAAGAGAAGGTTCTCCATCCTGGATGTAGCAGGATCCACCTGAAATACAGAACCCAGGCATTCTCCAAGAAGGGAAAAGGTCTCTGCCCTCCAGACATGCAAAGGAACAGCTTTTAGCCTGATCCATACTTCACAGGGAGGTCTGCCCAGGACCTTCATCCATCTCTCTAACACCTGAAATGGAGAATCTTGTGACAAAGCGGCTAAGTGGAGAATCTGAGCGACCTCTGCCTCCGATTGTAGCTCCAACCATACCGTCGAAGGCCCCAGCAGCCTCATTCGGGATGGTATTTTACCGCACTGTGATAGTAGCCACCTCTCTATGTGATGAAAATCTAGAGCCCACCCTTTTAGGAAGCCCACCAAACTGAGTTTCATATTAGCTTTTCCTTCAGAGATTACTTCGGTGGCCAATCTGACCCCTAGAGTATATCCCCTTCTCTAACAATCCAGCCAACCTTACCCATCAGGTTATTTTCCTCCATACCGATCGTGGACAAGGTCTTCCTTGCTGGTTTGACAGGCAAAAATGGTTGTGGGGCAGGATGATGTTTTCCGAAATCTGCACGAGATGAAGCCTTGGCATCCACTTTATATTTAGCCATCTGCACTTGGATCTTCTTACCTCTCTATGATCTGCCATGAACCAGCTCCATCGCACACTCAGCTTCTTTGAGAGTTCCAAATCTGACGAAAGTGAAGCCTGCTTCTTCCTGCTGATCTTATCAATGGGGATGGATGAGTCCAAAATCTTCCCTGCCCTCCAAAACATTGCTTCCAGTTCAGGTTTAGCTAAATCCTCTGGGATATTAGAAACAAACAGGGAAACAGCATCCTCTCTGAGATGTAGAATCCTTGTAGGTAGTGGCATTGCCCATTGTCTACCAGCGTCAGCTCCGTGCAGCTCCATTCTTTCCTTTTCCTCCATTTATTTGTGGCCAACTCTTTCTATGCTTTTGTCCAATTGAAAAATGCCAGACCCATCAAGCTCCTGTGCAGTTGAAGAATTACAGTCCCTTTACATGTGGGTTCCGATCAATAATATTTGCTAGAATGCAACTGTAGTTTGATCCTCTTGATCTAAATTCCTATGCAGGTTGTGTCCAAGATTAAATATTGGTTTTAGAGAAAAAAATTTGCTGATCCTCAAAATCATGAGTTGGCTAAATAGCTTGAATGTAATTTAGGTTTTGTAACAGTCCTGCCAAAATAAAGAAGGCAAAATATAAAAGAAAATGATAAGCTTGGATCGTTCGAGGGAACCTGGCAACTCCTTTAAATCTTTTGGGGGATCAGAACCTTCAAATACTAACTTTATTGATAAATTTCTTAATGCCTAATACAATCACTGATATCCCTTTTATAGGGTTACAATTGCCAAAGAAAGTGAAATCCTAATCCTACTAGATTTAGCGGAACGGTTCTAGGTTTAAATAAAGTACTCTAATCTAATGAAATATAGAAAATGCATAAAATGTGAGTGATATCTTGGATGATTGTTACAATCCAACCCTGCTTGAAATCAACCTTGTCCTCAAAATTGAAAAACTGTAGAACACAATTAGAGCGGAGGAGTGGTGAACACAATCAGTGCTCCATACTTCTTGAATTACAAATAAACCCATTTTCTTTCTTAACAATATGCATCTTGTGTCAGTGATTGTATGGGGTATCGAAGTGAATATTGCTTGTATCATGTACGCCATGGGGAGTTTCCCTACAAGTATGGGCAAACGGGAAGTGAGGTTCCCTCTTTGTAATAAGGTGCAACAGCATTGGCCCTGACGTGAAACTTGCAGATATATTACAATATGCTGCTAAAGGAAAAACATCAGGGAATGTAAATAGATACACCTGCTCATATTTATAGGTGACAATATTGGATTCTTCCATGAAAAAGAGGCAAAAGTTCAAACGATTTTCCTTTCATGATACTCTTCTCTAAATGCTCTGTTTATTGTTATTATATCTATTATTCTTCTTGTGGATGTGTCTCTTTTTATTTGTTGTCACCAGGATTAGCTATCATCTTCTGATATATCTATTAGTTATTTACTCTTTATATAGCTTGTCTGATATGATGGATTCTGTGGTTAGTCATCGAGCCTAACAATGGTACTATTATGTGCAGATGGGATTCTTTTGGGAGGCATTCTTCTCATGTATGAACTGCATAATTTGTTGCGGCCTCTTCTTCTCTTAATGTACTCCTTTTGGATACCTCAGATAATCACAAATATCATCCGTGACACGAGGAAACCGTTACATCCGCATTACATAGTGGGCATGACAATCACCCGTCTAGCAATTCCACTATATGTCTTTGGTTGCCCAAACAACTTCATGCGTATTGAACATGACAAAAACTGGTGTTTATGTTTGGTGGTTTTTATGGGTCTCCAAGCGTTGATTCTTCTTCTTCAACATTATCTTGGATCTAGATGGTTCATTCCTCGGCAGGTCTGGATTGTCTTCTAGTTTGCTCCATTAATTTATTTACATATCTTGTTGATTTGCACTTGGCATGTGTTTCTTTTTAATTCTTATAGTTATTTATAGAACATTGTTCTTGAACATCTCGAAGATCATATTTGCATCAAAACCATCTCCACAGTACTTTTGTCATCTTCATCTTAATTTACCTTTTGTTATTCTGGTTCCAACCAAAATCGATAGGATGATCTCTTCTATAAACCTAAATTATTAGAAATATAAACATTGCACTTTGAACAAAATGCTGTACAGCCAGTACATCAGCAACTACAACTGACCGTTGGTACAGCTAAATTTATCTACAACTGTTACCATGGAAACTAAGAATGAAAATCTTTATCTATCATTGTCATCATTTTCAAAAAAAAAAATCTTTATTTGTTCATGAGACCCAATAGATTTGACAGTGAATCCTGAACTGGTTACTGAATTTCATGCAGCTAATTACACAAAGGTAATGCCAGAAATACTGGCCAGTCAAGTCATAAAACAGCAACATGTGTCAACTGGCCTTGTTCGCTTGACCGCCTGACTTGCCCTTGTTCTCCTGGCTGGTTCAGCAGGAACAGTCAGCCTGTCTGCACTGACCTGTCTGCCTGACTGGACTGCCCGGCCTAGCCACTTAGCATGCCAATTCAACTGAGGTATTTAACCTTGCTAGACTGCTAAAAACTCTTTCCAACTAAGTGGAAAAAGGAAAAGGAGAGGAAGAGATAGCAACTTGTTTTATTTTGTGATTGGAGAAGAAATTGAGTCTATTGCACTACTTCCGTGACACATGAAACCTCTCGTTGATATATGTTTTATTGGATGAACTTCCATTGGATGAATAAGGGGTTTCCAATTGGTATTGGATAATGCTTTGAAGGCTTTACGTCTAGTTTTTATGACGATTACCTTAAATATGAGGGTTTCTTTGTAACATTTAAAAGGGATCTCATGTTGATAAAACAGGAACCACACACAATAAGCCCTATCTTGGCAGGCATTCCTTTGGTCAATTCCTCCTCTCTTAAAGTTTTTTTTCCCCCTTCCCCTCAGTATCTTAGCACTGCAGTAGCTGCCGTAACGACCACAGCCCTTGGGGCTATCAGCAGTTGTAAGATTTATGTTAGCATGTCCAAACTGATGGAAAGAAAGGAACCCTAGGGTTGCCCATGCTTCTTGGGAACCGTGGTGATTTTTTTCTAAAATTTTGAAGGATGTTCCATACTTTATCATGTTTGCTCCATTAATTTTCATAGTGACTTGTTAATGCATACTTAGCTTGTGCATCTTTTAATCCTCCGTCGCCGTCGTCATCAACATCAAAGTCTTGTCCGGATTGTGCCGAGTCAGCTGCATGAATTCCCTTTCAAATCAAGATTGGGCTAAGTCCTCATATAGGTTGCAGTTTTTCAGATCTATCCTTAGTAGTTCCATCCATGTCTTCTTTGGCCTACCCCTTTTCCTTCCTTTAAGGGCCATCAACCTGTGCAAAAAACCTTTTCATCATCGGCATCGTTGTTGGCTTGCGTTAGACATGTCCAAACCATCTCAAATGAGTCCCTTACATTTTACGTTAGACATGTCCAAACCATCTCAAATGAGTCCCTTACATTTTATTATCTATTGGTGCTACCCGTAAATGCTCCTAGATGCTCTCATTTTTTATTCTTTCTTTCCTAGTTTTACCACACATCCATCTCAACGTTCTCATCTCTTATAAATTCATTTTTTACATGTGTTTTCCCTTAATTTGCCAACATTTTGCTCCATAGGTCATAACTGGTCTAACCACTCAGCATCGTCCCCCAACAATGTTGGGGTTGGCTACATAAATTTTGTTTCTCCATTCCAATCTATCCCGAGCCAAATCCTAAGATAAGTTGTACTTCATCAGGTCTATTTCTCCTACCTCCATCAACGTCCTTTTTGGGCTACCCCTTCCCCTTGGTGGGCCATCAACCTGCATAGCCAAACCTTTCCTTGCACATAAGTTGTTGAGTATAGTGTTTAGCCTAATATTCCGATTCAACTCTAGTAGCATACAATTTGGAAAACACAGTGCTACAAAATCCCAATGGCATGTTGTAGAGGAAATTACGAGACAATTTATTTAATATAAGATCCAGTTGTTTTCTCTGTATTTAATTCATGATAATTCAATGCAATGCATTCTATCAGTGACCTACAATTGAAGAGTCAAAAGATAAGATTCGCCAATACCATCAAATAGTCTTCTTTGGGATAGTAAATGGTTGCATAGTCATCACCTTACTAAAGTAGAGTCAGGATGGCCGTTAGAAAATTCAACCCTAACTGCTGAATCTTACGCAAAAGATACTTGTTAGAAATTGGAGTTGCAGCCTGTTTTCTTAAGCGTGATTATTAGATTGGTATCTGAGCCAATAGCTTTTGTTTTTCAGAAACCAATAGTCACCAGATTAAGGTTTCAAGGCTTCTTACCTTCTAAAAGTTAAAGACACCCTAAATGTAAATCTAGAGTTTATTTTTTTTTAATATGGAAGAAAGAAGCAATAATAAAGAGAGAGAAAGTTTGAAGGGGGGAAAAACTTCGTCGATTCACCACTAGGGCTAGGCTGACAATCTCTTAAGATAGAAGAGAATACAAAAGGAATGATGAAATTTGGTTACCTCCTTTGAGGATCGACCATCTCATTATATAGATAGAAAATGCCCAATTTTGGGCTACAATCTTGTAAAATACAATAAAAGAATCTCTTAAAAGTAGCAACTAACATCTGTACACGGTTTTGACTTAGTCTTATGTACATAATTGGGTTGGGCTTTTCTATACAAGTGGGTCATGAACTTGGGCCTTGATTGTGCATTAACACCCCCCCTCAAATTGATGCTGGAGAGTCAATAAGCATCAATTTGCTAACCAAGAACTGATGCCGTGGTCTCGGTAGGCCTTTGGTAAATATATCTGCAGTTTGGAGACTGGTGGAGATGTGAGGAAGACTGATCGTGTCTCGCACATATTCATCACGAATAAAATGGCAGTCCACCTCAATGTGCTTTGTGCGCTCATGGAATACTGGATTTTCAGTAATTCGGATCGCACTTGTATTATCAGCATAGAGTGGTGTTGGTTGACTCTGAGTAAACCCAAGATCGGAAAGCAAGCCACGGAGCCAAACTATTTCTGAGCAAGCATTGGACATAGCTCGATATTCGGCTTCAGTGGATGACTTGGAAACTTTATCTTGCTTTTTACATTTCCATGAAATTAAGGAATCCCCAAGATACATGCACCATCCTGTGGTAGACCGTCAAGTATCTGAGCATCCAGCCCAATCAGCATCAGAGTATGCTGTGAGAGAAAGTGAGGTGCCAGCAGGAAAAAATAAGCCACGGGTAGAAGTGCCGATAATGTAGCGTATGTCACGAACAAGCCAGAAGAGTATAATAACAAAGATTGAATAGAATTGGATGATCTCCTTGAGGATTCACCATCTGTATTTATGGGGCCACATTTCTGGTTCTACGCAAAAGCCAACGGCAAATGAAAAATTGGAAGACTGGGAAACCAAAGAAGCACAAATTATGAGCTGGATGTTGGGCGCAACAGAACCCCAATTTTTTCTACATCTTAAGCCCTATAGAACTGCTCAAGATATGTGGGGATATCTGAAACGCATATATCACCAAGAGAATTCAGCCCGTCGGTTGGTTTCGACCTCGAGACCTCAGGCTCTGATACTAGGACCTGTGTTGACAGCGTATAATACGCCGAACAGCAGATAGATGAAGATGCCGGGGATGTGTCATGAACTGACTGACTAAATTGACTGCATAGGAAATGTCGGGGCGAGTAATGGTTAAGTAAACCAAACTGCCAACCAACCGACGATACAACGTTGGATCAGGGAGAGGATCCCCCGTATCTTGACTCAATTTGACATTCACTTCTAGAGGTGTGTCAACTGGGGTGGAGTTCTGAAGACCAGCCATGTCAATGAGATCACTGGCATATTTGTGTTGATCAAGTATTAGTCCTTTTTCTGATTGGTGAACTTCAAGACCCAAAAAATATGTCAGTGGCCCTAAGTCTTTCATATGAAAAGACTCATGAAGGGAAGCTTGAAGATGTTGAATCATAGCGGCATCAGTACCTGAAATGATGATATCATCTACATAGACGAGTAACACAGTTATCCCGCCGGATGTATTATGAAGAAATAGTGAAGGATCATATGGACTTTGACGAAAATTAAGTTGGATGATTGCTTCCCGAAATATCTCAAACCAAGCCCGAGGGGCTTGCTTTAGACCATAAAGAGATCGCCGTAAATGAGCAACGTTACCTGGGTTGGCACCAGAGAACCCTTGTGGAAGGCGCATGTATACCTCTTCTTTAAGATCACCATGCAAAAAAGCATTCTTAACGTCAAACTGATAAAGAGGCCAAGACTGAGAAGCTGCTATGGCAAGAATAGTACGAACAGTAGTCATTTTTGCTACCGGAGCAAATGTCTCATCATAGTCAACACCATATTCTTGTCTATTCCCAAGAGCCACAAGTCGTGCCTTATATCGATCCAGTGATCCATCAGATTTTAGCTTCACGGAGTAGACCCATTTGCACCCAATAGGTTTAGCGGATGGAGGACAAGATACGACATCCCAAGTATGATTCTCATGAAGTGCATCCATTTCTGCTTGCATAGCCTTTTGCCAACATTCCTGCTTCACTGCCTGAGAATAAGAATTAGGTATGGTGATAGATGACAATGTAGCAAGCAAAGAGGTATGGGAAAAACTATAACGAGCTGGTGCCTGGCGAAGACGAGTGGATCTCCGAAGTGGAGGAACATAATCCTGAGGAGGAGCTGGATCAAGTGCTGGTGGTTGATCTGGATCAAGTGTTGGTGGTTGATCTGGAGGGGGTGGCAGTGTGG
Source organism: Litsea cubeba (assembly GCA_012931725.1). NCBI lineage: Eukaryota > Viridiplantae > Streptophyta > Magnoliopsida > Laurales > Lauraceae > Litsea > Litsea cubeba. The sequence continues at coordinate 53,909,347 of CM022953.1, forward strand.
GAACATCAATTTTATGCCGTCGCTCATAGACAACATTCGGTTTAAACCTAACAGGAGGTGATGGAGAGGTATCGGGAGAAAAATCAGGTAAAAAAGAAAAAGAAGGTGCAGAATCACTGTAATGCTGAAAGAAATATTGCGTTTCAAAGAAAACCACATTCCTAGATATTCGAATACGTTTGATATCCGGATCATAACAAAGAAACCCCTTTTGATTTGAAGCATAACCAAGAAAAGCGCATTTGGCAGACTGAGCAGTTAATTTAGTGCGTTCAGAAAGAGGAAGATGAACAAAACACACACAACCAAAAGTATGAAGATTTGTATATGTAGGTTGAGTGTTGTATAAACGAAAATAGGGCGACTCATTATTTAATTTTGGGGATGGAAGACGATTGATCAAATGAACAGCGGTGGATAGAGCTTCAGACCAAAAACGGGCTGGAACTGAAGTTCAAGAAGAAGAGAACGAACAGTGTCAAGAAGATGTCTGTTCTTTCTTTCTGCAATTCCATTTTGTTGAGGGGTATAAGTACAAGATCGCTGAGATATTATCCCTTTTTGTTGTAACAAATTTTGAAATTGATGGGACACATATTCCCCCCTGCATCCGATCGTAAGATTTTGATGCAAGTAGAAAATTGATTTTAGACATAAGCCAAATAATTTTTAAGTGCATCGAAAACTTCCGATTTGGAGCGTAACAAATAAACCATGTGAATCTACTATGGTCATCAATAAAGGTGACAGTATTTATAGTGAGTATGAGAAAGTACTGGAGTAATACCCCAAACATCACTATGAACAATATCAAAGCATTTAGAAGCCAAAGTGTCGTGCATAGGAAATGGAAGAATCTTACTTTTGCCTAGTTTACACGTAGAACAATCCATCACAACATTATGGGAAGAAACAATTTTTTTATTAATCAAACCAGTCCTAAACAAAGATAACAAAGTTTTGGGATTTGGATGGCCTAATCTATTGTGCCAAAGCCGCCAATTATTTTGAGAAGGAACACAGAGAAATGCAAACTCAGGTTTATTCCAAAGATTTGATAGAGGCAGCGGAAAAAGACGTCCACACTTAGGCCCCTTCGCGATCACTTTCCCCGACACCTGATCCTGCACAACACAACCAGATTTAGAGAATGAGACATGACAATCATCATCTACAAGTTGACCAACAGAGACAAGATTTGTAGATAAAGAAGGAGATAAGAAGACATTTTTCAGAGGGAATGGGTAGGAAATATCACCAACAGCTGTTATGGGAAGCATTTCACCATCTGCAGTATGAACTTGCAGGTTTCCATTGTACTTACGAGTGTTAGATAGTGAACCAGAAGAGAAAGTCATATGGTTAGAGGCACCAGAATCAAGATACCAAGGAGAAGACAAATGGTGATGAGTACCTGAAACACCTAATGCAGAAAAAGCATTCATAATCATTTGTTGGATCATGTCGGTAGTGATCGGAGGATTGGGACTTGGTGTTGCCACATGTGGGGGTGGAGAACAGTACAAGGAAGCAGGAAGAGCATCAGAAGAAGTAGCATCAGTTGTGGCATGGTAGGCACGGGGATTACGGTTCCGAGGCCTTTTTTCTGCATTCACTGATAATATGGCCAGTCGCTTTGCAATAATTACAGAATTTTTGCTTACATTGAGATGCATAATGTCCAAGCCCCTTACAACTGTAGCATTGAATATTAGTCATGTCTCGTCCTTGGATTTTACCTCTATCAACAGAAGAAACTGGTCTGGGATGAGGTGGTGCTGGAAAGTGACTTTTGGCCACATATGCAACTTCAAGAGGACCACTGATAGCATGTTGTGTCAAAGCAGTTTGAGTGAGTTGTCTTTGCTCCTCACGTAAGAGTTCGTTCAGACACTCATCTAATGATGGCGAAGGAACTCTCCCCATTAGACCAGATCTCACAGTTTCATACTCTGGTCTTAGTTTCATTAGAAACTAGTCCCTATGACTAGTTTCCTGAAGTGTTTGTATTTCAGAGAGGGCTGCTGCGGAAACATGTGCATACTTAATCTCATCAAATTCAGTCCATAAATTGAGAAACCCAGAGTAGTAATCTTGGATAGAAGATGTTCCTTGTGTATATTGGGCAATCTCAAACTCTAGCTGATATTGACGTGCAGAGTTGCTTTTATGATAGACTTTCTTCAAGTAACCCCACATATCCTTTGATGTTGTGTAGGGTTTTAGATTCAAAATGAGATGGGGCTCAACAGAACTAAGGATCCATGATTTTATTTTGGCATCCTTGGTGGTCCAAGAGAATTTTTTTTTTCATCCACGGTTGGTTTGGGATCAGACCCTGTAACATGCCCCCACATCTCTTTTCCTTCCAGATAAACTTGAAATTGAAAAGCCCAGGATGGGTAATTTTTCCCCGTAAACCGAATGACAGGAAGTTCTGATTTTTCCATTACAGCAGATGTGTAAAAGAAACACTACCCAGAACAATACAGTGTAGGGAAAAATCCAAAAAAACCACAAAAAACAGACTAGATACGTGTAGAATAAGGGCAGTACTACACAATCACAGCAGCAAGCATAAACAACCTTGAAGTAATAGCCTTCCTTGGCAGATTTTCAAAAAAACTGTGCACAAAACACAGTTTATAACAGAAAAAACAGGCCAGACGGCCTTGTTTTTGTGAACTGGATAGGCAAGTGGGCCCCAAAGAACAATCTGAGCACTGATCAGTGCTGTCAACAAACTAGGATTCGTATTTTCCTATCAGAAACTTCAAGTTTCATCCAGTTTGGTTGCAAATCCATGACACAGTGCCCATTTGATGAAAACTAGTACACAAAACTGAGAAATCACAAAATCGATCAGACGGCCTACCTCTGATGAGCCAAAAATCCTGAAAAAATCTTCTAAATTCCCAGACGGCCTTGTTTTTGTGAACTGGATAGGCAAGTGGGCCCCAAAGAACAATCTGAGCACTGATCAGTGCTGTCAACAAACTAGGATTCGTATTTTCCTATCAGAAACTTCAAGTTTCATCCAGTTTGGTTGCAAATCCATGACACAGTGCCCATTTGATGAAAACTAGTACACAAAACTGAGAAATCACAAAATCGATCAGACGGCCTACCTTTGATGAGCCAAAAATCCTGAAAAAATCTTCTAAATTCCCAGAACAAATAGTCGACCACAACAGGTGTGATTCCTGCAGTTGCTATGATAATCGTAGGTGGGCCTCACCAGATCTGGTATCTGAGGACGTGACTGTCAACTGCTGATATGGACCCAAGATGTCAAACATAAGATGGCTGGAACAAAAATCCTCTGGACTGGAATGGATGATCGATCAAAGAACAAACTCTTTGTAGCTCTGATACCATGACAATCTCTTAAGATAGAAGAGAATACAAAAGGAATGATGAAATTTGGTTACCTCCTTTGAGGATCGACCATCTCATTATATAGATAGAAAATGCCCAATCTTGGGCTACAATCTTGTAAAATACAATAAAAGAATCTCTTAAAAGTAGCAACTAACATCTGTACACGGTTTTGACTTAGTCTTATGTACATAATTGGGTTGGGCTTTTCTATACAAGTGGGTCATGAACTTGGGCCTTGATTGTGCATTAACATAGGCGACCACTTATTATTAGCTTTCTACTAATTACAGTAAATAACAATAAGCCCTTAGCTTTCTGCTCATTACATATGGGTCCCCAATATAAAATTTATTACATTTCATAACACCCCTCGAGTTGGTGCATATATATTCACTATGCTCAGCTTGGACAAGACAATCTTTAATAATTTATTCCTGTTAACTGCTTTTGTAAGAAAATACGTCGCTTGATCATCTGTATTTACATATACTAGCACCACTTGCTCTCTCAACTTTGTATTTGATAAAGAGGCATTCATCTTCCACATATTTTATTTTTTCTTGATAAACTGGATTTTTAGCAAGTTTGGTTGCCGATGTACTGGCTTGGTATATTTTGTTCGAACCCCAACTCCAACAATATTCTTAACCACAGTGGTTCACAACACCCATGTGCCACAACCCGTTATTCAGCTTCTGCACCTGACTCTGTAGTCATAGTTTGTTTCTTACTCTCTGAGTACCCTATAATGGATTTTCTATCAGTCATAATCCAGCTCAATCAGCATCAGTATGAGCTTCTTCTCTTACAAGACCATATGATTTATACAAAATAACTTGACCTAGTGTACCTTTCAGGTATTTAAGGATACTATGAACTGCAGTGAAATGATATGTTCTTGGGGGCATTCATGAACTGACTAACCAAGCTAAGTGCATATGATATATCAGGTCTGGTGATAGTCAAATGGATCAGCTGTCCTAATAATCTTCGATCATCCTTTTGTCATGGAATAACTCCCCACTCTGCATGCGTAGTCCATGATTCTGTTTAATTGGTGTATCTGCTATTTTGCTCCTAGCTTTCATGTTTCTTCAAGAAGGCCAAGAGTGTATTTCTCTGCTGTGAAATTACTATCCCATTCTTAGACCTTGCAACCTCAATCCAAGAAAATAATTTAGTAGTCCAAAGTCTTTGATTTCAAACTGTCTGCAGAAAGCATTTAAGCTTGGTTATCTCATCGTCATCATTCCCTGTGAGGACAGTATCATCAACATATACTGCTAGGATGACCACCTTCATATTGTTTCCCTTTACAAACCTAGTGTGATCTGTGGGATGAATTACTGCCTTGCTGAACCTATCAAACAAGGCTCATGGTGATTTCTTTGGCCCATGTGATGACCTTTTCAGATGACATACCTTATATTTTTGCCCTTTAATGACGAACCCTGGAGGTAAATCCATATATACTACTTGCTGGAGATCTCCATGTAAGATGGCTTTCTTTACATCTAACTGAGACAGTTGCCAAGAGAAATTTGCTTTCATGGATGAGATTGCACGAATAGAAGCGATTTTGGCCACTGGGGAAAAAGTTTCAAAATAATCAATACCATATGCTTTGGTAAACCCTTTGGCAACAAGTCTCACTTTGTATCCATTGATTGTGCCATCTGAATTTGGCTTCAAAGTAAATACCTACTTATGCCTAACGTTATGTTTCCCTTCTGTCAGGGGTTGTCAACTCCCATGTACCATTCTTTACATGATTTTGCATTTCTTCAGCCATATCCTCCCACCACTTTGGGATGAGTGAGTGCTTCTGACACTTATTTAGGTATACATTCAAGATGAAAACTTTGTAACAAAGGCATGAAAGAAGATAAGTGATGATACAAAGCAAAGTTTTGAAATGGATGATGGTTAATACAAGATCTTGTCCCTTTCCATAGAGAAATTGGGAGATCAATATCATGAGGATTAGCCTTGTTGTGGGTTGGCTTTTGGTTGGTTGGGAGAATGAGGATCTGAATGCAGAGCTTCTGTTAATGATGGTATAGATGAGAATAATGGTCTCCTACCTTTCTTTCTTCTGGAGTAAACCTGCAGCGGCTCCTTTGATACCTCTGCAGTTTTACGTGTCTCAGGAGTCTGTAGTGAGACTTTGTATCATGGTTTAAAAGAATGGACTCGGGACCCAACTCGCCTAGGGCCGAGTCCGAGTCGACTAGCCCGACTCGGGCGAGTCGCATGGGACTCGGCCGAGTCCCTTTGCAATGCTAAAAAAAGAAATAAAAGAAGAAGAAGAGGAAGAAGAAGTCGATGCTGCTGCTGTATGGGTCTAATAAAGGTTTGAAGTAGAAAAACAAGAAAATCTGTACCAACAGTCAACAAAGCAGTAGTGTTGCAGGTGGCAGCAGCCCGCTAGTGAGCAGAAAAGCTGGCAGCAGCAGTCAGCAGCAAAACGCTAAAAAGCAAGGGCAGCAACAGCAAAAAGCAGCTACAGCAGGCAGAACAGAACAACAGCACATCAACAGCTGTCTTCTCTCTCTTCCAGTCCTCCTATCTTCACCGGCTGCCTTTCTCTCTCCTCTCTTTCCCCCCAAAACTGCCAAAAGTCTTTTCCTTTTTCACGTTTATAATTGTTTCTCTTTCCTTCCCCACTTTATTTAAAGCATTTTTTTTTATCAAAGACCTCTTTTGTTTTATTTTTTTCAGGTTTTACTTCAAGTTCAAAATGACTTCTGAGCCGAGTTCGAGTCACTATGGACTTGACTCGGACATGGCCAAGTCCGAGTTCGAGTCGACTCGGCCGATTTTTTGAACCATGCTTTGTATCATCTTTGGGCTCTTGTTGCGATGGAGACACTGATTGAAGTAAAGGAACATTTTCCTCCTTGCGTCATATATCAATTCCTTACTAAGGAGTAATAAGGAACGTCTTTGTTGAACGTTACATCCATTGTAACAAATACGTGACCACTCTTCCCTGGAAGATAACATTTATATTCTTTCTAGGATTTGGATATCCCATGAAGATGTACTTTACAGCTTTATGATCTAATTTGTCGCATTGTTTGGGAACATGAACAGAACATGTGCGCCGAAAATCTCTAGGTGGAACTGGAAATAGAGGAATATCGGGCACATTACTTCTAACAACAAACTCTTTTCACCTAATGATCTGGTTGGTACCAGATTTATCAAAAACGCTGCTGTAACCACTCCATCAGACCAAAATGACTTAGGGACATTCATCTCAATCAAAAGTGCTCTTCTATGTTGTAACTTTGAGTGTGTCTATTCTTCCGCTTCGCGACTCCATTTGGTGTAGCATATAAGCACATGACATTTGTGATTCAACTTCATTCTCAGATGAATACAACTGGAAATCTCGACATATGCATTCCCATCCATTATTTGGTTGAAGAGCCTTAGTTTTTCTATGAAACTTAGTTTCTATCATTTTTGTAAAAATCTTGAAACATATGCATAACTGGGATGGGGTCTCAACAAAGCTTTGGCGAACTTCAACAATGACGGTGACGATGGAGCGAATGGTGGAGAAGTCGATAGCAAAGAATGGTGGCCTCGGGGGTCCTGCTAAGAGTTGCAATGAAGATGGAGCTCAATAGTAGTGAAGACGAAGTGAGATGTTGTCGACGATGGTTCTAATATAGGAAAATTATTGGTGGGAGATGCTTGAGGCAACGAATAGGTATGTTTGATCCTCTCTCTCTCTCTCACTGGGATTTGGGTTCGGGAGAATCGAAGAGGGTCAGGGTTCGGCTGAGATGGGGTATTGGGTGTGCGGCTAGGATGACGGTCGTTTCCAGTTGGGGATGGGTTTGAATGGGGCTTCAGTGATGAGTTTTGGGGAAGAAGAGAGGGTTCGGTGGCAGGGATAGGGTCGAGAGGGGTTCGGACGAGCTTAGGGTTTTGGTTGGGTTATGGTTTCGGAAAGTGGGTTGGGTTGAAGTAGGTCTATCAATTGGGCCCTGAGACAAGGGGGCCCAACCCTCAAAACACTCGTAAAATGAGGGCTTTTGTTTCTAAGGAAAAGCCCTAGTACCGAGCTTGGACAATTTTTTGTAGGCCCTGAAAATTGAAATTTAAAGGTGGGCTTGAATATTACTAGCCCGGCTCGGCCCTGGCTCTAGCCCTCCTATTTTTGTTTGTTTTACATGATATGTATTTATAGATGTAAATATATATACTAAAATGCGCCCTTACAACAATCACTTAGCAATAATAATATGGGGATATGAAGGCAATTTCGTACCCCCATCCCCATTACAAAATGCCCTAAAAATCCATACACGCACATACTAAAGTCATTTTATCTTTATTTAATTATTTAAGTACTCAAGGAACCAGTGATTCATGATGATGATGATTGTCGGTGATGATGAATGATGGATTCAAGGAACTGGAAATTCAAATCGGGTATGAGCACACGGGTTACCTCGATTGGTGGTCGGAGCGACAATCTGAGAACGAATCTTTGCTCTGATACCAATTTACGTAGTGCAGGTAGGGAAGAATAACTAACGGGTTATTCTCCAAGCCAATGGCTTAAAGATAGGGATCCATAGGATCGAAACTGTTTTGGTCTCACACCACATACAAACCACCGAGAGAATAAAATCAAGGAGAAAATTTATTAATCAATCCATTTCTTGAATGAAAGAGATTATAATCCTTCATATAGGCACTGCTTTCCGAATTCTATTCATGGAAAAAATTCTAACCAAAATAAAATTATAAATCCTAATATAAACTTTCTAATAAAGTGAAATCTATATCCCTAATCCATTTCAAAAAATCTATATCGCTAAATCTTAGCTCTTCATTATTTAAATAAATGGAAAAATAAGAAAGAGTCCGAAGTTTGCACGATCTTGAGCTTTTAATTTCTTTAATGGGCTTCAGTGGACTTGAGCCTCCTCCTAAAAGTCTTGGGCCTATGGGCTGGGGCCCATGGGCTAGCCGACCTCGTGTCTTACCTACATCACCCTAGGGCTCGATTTTTTTGCATTCTTCCCTCCTACTATAGTCTATTTTATCAAGCTTATCCTCAATTGAAGTTTGTCTCTAATTCTCAACAACAAGCTTCTCTATTTCAACAACTGAATTTTTGAGTCTTCGACTTCGTCTATGGCTTCAAGGTTTGAAGTCTTATTCAACTTATTCGGCTTCTTGGACAATTGAACTTTTAGTCTTGGGATTTCTATTATCTTGTCAAAACTCAACTTCCCAAATTTTGGTATTTTTTGTTTTAGGTTGATTGATCTTAAAAATTTCCTTAATAAAAATTCATAGTGAAATTTCTTTGATTAAATTTATTGCAAAAGTTATTTTCTTTGGCAATTCCAATTTCACAATTTTGTGGAAAGAGAAGAATTATGGGGTTATCTGGATGGATCCATTAAAAATCTTAATGACACAAAAGAAATAACCAAATGGAAAGCCAATAATGCCAAAGTCATCAGTTGGATTCCGACTTTTGTTGAGCCCAATGTATCTTCGACTCTTCGTGCCTATACAACCGCATCGGCAATGTGGTCCCACTTTTGTTTTTTGGTAAACAATGTGGTCCCACTTAAAGAAAGTATATCATCAACAAAATGAAGCTAGGAGCTAGGATGAAAATAGTGCTAGGGTAGGCATAGCCACCAAAATGCTACGTAGTGGGCGATTCGTAGCGATGGTGACGATATGTAGCAGCGTAGTGGGGCGATTTGAAAAGGTTGTAAAAAAAATATGAGATCTTTTAGAAAATCTAGAATAGTCGAAAATGCTATAATATATATATATATATGGGAGATGCTCCTATGAGAGTTACTCACGGTACTATGAGAGTAAGGGGGCACATCCATATCCAATGCCAACAACCTAAATGTGAGGGTCCCCACCCCTTACTCATAGTACGGTGAGAGTAACTCTCATAGGAGCATCTCCCATATATTTATATATATTTTTGAAAAAGTAACTAAATACGGGGGAGTCGCGGTCCCCTCATTGCATGAGGTCCTCTATCGCTGTACGACTCAAAAATAATAATTTTGCTCATAGTTTTAATTTAAGTGAAATTTGGCTACAGTACATTTTCTATTAGAATAAAATTCCATTAGGTCCATATATCCTCTTAGAGGAAATTTGGCTAGTGGGCCTCGATGTAAATGTTTTCTTTCATAGAACTATAGTATACTCATCTTTCAATTGGACCATTTCCAAAAAACCCAAATCATTAAACTTGATATAAACCTAGAGTAACATTGAATGGGTGCAACCTCCCTACGAAAAACCCACTCGGTGGACCTTGAATAGTGGCACCTATAGAAATTATTAAAAAAAAAAAACAAACAAATACACTCAACACGCTACTTACCTCATGGAATGTTTAAGTGGGGACTGGGGACTCAGTTTGAAAACTTTTAAAACAATTACTATAAAAGTAGAAAAAAAAAACCATCAAAATTACCTTATAAGAGCTCGATGGAATTCTCGTGTTAAGTGGGCCAAATAAAGAAATTGGGGCACCCAAGCCCCACTTAAGATTCTCATAGATAGGTGGGCCACTCTCTCAAAGCCCAAAGGATCAAGGATCAAAATAGCAGTTGAGGCAAGCATAGCGGCCAATACGTAGCGGCGTAGCGGTGTGAATCGAAAACATTGTTAAATTTTTTGAAAAAATATCCAAAAAAATTAAAATATTAGAATTTGATGTTTTTTTTTTTGTATATTAACTAAGAGGGGTGTAGCAGTCCCTTCAATGCATAGAAATTCTGTATTACTGAATGATTATTAAAAAAACAATATTGATCTCATTCTTTTCATGTATTCATGTTGGTTAGCCATACTATGTAAGATTCTATCATACATTTCTAAATTCATAATTCAAATAAGCAATTTAGTACAACTGTATATAACAAAGGATATATAAATTATAAAATAATGCTTAAATAAAGTTTAAAGTTCAAATTTAAAGTTCAAACCAAATAACGAATTACCTTTCATCAAAGCAAGCAATGTGTTTTTGTTGAGTGTTGAGAAAAGAATACTTATACCAAAGGGGGTATCTAATAGGATGTACCTAGAGAAGAGCCCTTGAGAAGAACTCTATGTGTCGATTGTAATTCGGAGAGATCATGTGTTTTTAAGCATAGAAGGGTAGAAGAGTTGCGTAGAAATGTTATTTGGAGAGAAGAAGAAAAGAAATAAGTCTTATTATGCATTTTTTAATCTTTTGGAAAGTAGTAATCTGTCTCACTCCATAGCGGCTGCTACGGATGTGAGCGACACTAAATTCCATTGAAGACCGCTACTATAGCATAGCGGTCGCTATTTTGATCCATGCAAAGGATTAAAATGCTAGAAGCCTTGAGATCTTGACGCCCATAAGTAAAATGGAGAGAGAGAGAGAGAGAGAGAGAGAGAGAGAGAGAGAGAGAGAGAGAGAGAGAGAGAGAGAGAGAGAGAGAGAGAGAGAGAATGGGAAGGAGTAGTAGTAAGCAATAACAACAGGAGCGGTGCCTAGGGCAAGGGATTAGAGTTCGGCAATGACATCAACGTATCTTCAGGTAGGGATTCTTCTTAACTGTCTTCAATAGTAAGGTCTCGATGAGTTTCATTATAGGGAAATAGGGCATGTGAAGATTAAGGGATGCATGTTGTTGAGGAAGAAGAAACAAGGGGTCTCTGTAAGAACTCACTGTTTCTGGCATTCAAGCCCTTTGTATCTGGCAGCCAATTGGTGGATCCTTTCCCCGTCTTTTCATTCCTTTTTTTTCTGCAAGAATGCTCTCTCTCTCTCTCTCTCTCTCTCTCTCTCTCTCTCTCTCTCTCTCTCTCTCTCTCTCTCTCAAACATGTAACCGAGTTGTGGCGCCCGCTACGGTAAAATAGCGGCCGTAGTTGCCTCTATGGTCATTTATTGGCTACTACAAGCCGATAAGGATGAGAGAGGCGATAATTCCAGAATAGGCTGCTACGCCCAATTTATTGGCTGATATAGTATGTATCGGCCTTTTTCATCCTCGGCTAGGAGATTTCAACTTGAGTTCAAAATTGGAGAATATACACAGGGTGATAAGTCTATTCAGGACTATTATTTTGGATTCATTGCAATTTGAATTGAATATAGCTCTTTAGTTTTTTTTTTTTTTTAATGGTGACTAAATATTATTCGAAAAAGCTATACAGTATAAGAGAACTATATTGATCACAAAGAGCCCCCAACAAAAAACATAAGGAAAAGCATTTAAATAAAAAAAAAAAGAGCCAGAGCCCCAAGTGGTAAAGCAAACGAAAACGACATAACAGCTTAAGGAGGGAAAAATTTATCAAAAAAGGCTTAATAACTCCCTCTTTGGCAAGTAGGTCCGCCTCCGCATTGGCTGATGGAAGGACACGTTCAAATCTCCCGATAACTGAAGCACCTCTTATATAGTGTCTACAAGATACCAAGGTGGGGAAGAAGACTGAGTCTCCCATTCGATTACACAAGAAGAATCTCCTTCTCCAAGGAGACGCTATGGAAGTAGATGTAGCTCTTTAGTTTATTCCATGGTTTCTGATTCTGCTCTTTCTGCTATACAAAATGTTTATAAGACTACATATCGTCATCGTCGTTGTCATTAAAGCCTTGTCCCTACTATGTTGGGGTTAGCTGCATGAATTATGTTTATCCATTCCGATTTATCCTGAGCCAAATCCTCAGATAAGTTGCACTTCTTCTTATCTAATTTTACTACATCCATCCACGTCCTCTTTGGCCTATCTCTTCCCCTTGGTAGGCCATTAACCTGCATAGCCAGACTTTTCCTTACCGGCACCATTGCCAGCCTGCGTTCTTAAACGGGTTTATCTAATTTTATCCCCTATTGATGCTACCCTTAAGTACTCTCGAAATTGCTCTTTTCTAATTTTATCCTTCCTAGTTTTACCACACATCCACCTCTACATTCTCATCTCTACTGCATCAATTTTGTGAATTTGTTGTTGCTCAGATAAGTTGCACTTCTTCTTATCTAATTTTACTACATCCATCCACGTCCTCTTTGGCCTATCTCTTCCCCTTGGTAGGCCATTAACCTGCATAGCCAGACTTTTCCTTACCGGCACCATTGCCAGCCTGCGTTGGACACGCGCAAACCATCTTAAACGGGTTTCTCTAATTTTATCCCCTATTGATGCTACCCTTAAGTACTCTCGAAATTGCTCTTTTCTAATTTTATCCTTCCTAGTTTTACCACACATCCACCTCTACATTCTCATCTCTACTACATCAATTTTGTGCATATGTTGTTGCTCTTTGATTGGCCAACATTCTGCTCTGTAGGTCATTGCTGGTCTAATCATTGTCTTGTAAGTTTATGAGACTACATAAAGACATCAATTTCTTATGAGACTTCGAAAAGAGTATGAACCCGTCTGTGGACTACTTGCCGATTTGTTTATTAAAGCCAAGTCTCACAATCGCCATAATTTCTTGGTGTCAATTGATGCTTCTTGATGACATCCGCATCAATTTGAGGGGGAGTGTGAAGAGAGTACAATTTTGGTACACCTGTAGAGCATGATATCTCAAATCTGAGTCCCTCTAGGTAACTACCTGTAAAATAGTCATTCCCAAATTATCCTTGTATATATTCTCTCTCTAAAACCCTTAAGAGTATTCATGTAATTGTACTTTGTGATCATTGATATAAATAGAGAGCCTCCCTCTAAGAGGGTACAACAGTTTTTACCAAATCCTGATACTGTCACAACATTGATAGTATCACACGGTGGGAATGTTTTCAGCAATGGATTGTTTAATAATTTTTTCACTGCTTGTTGAAGCAAGATTTGCGGGTTTTAGTGGTGAAAATGTTTTGATAAAGCTGTAAATTACTTTGATTCCTCAATTTAATTGGATTGCAATTACGCTTTGGCTTGATATTGAACTACTCAGACCTAGTGCGTTGGTCCAGTTCCGTTAATTGACCGATTAGCATGAGGTGATTCTGATTCCTTCATAAATTCTTGTTAATAACTACCATAGTCACTCTGCATAAGACTTGAGAAATTTCTGATTTTCTCTGGTGATCATGTTGATGAATGAATTTCAATAGTCTTCCACAATGTTAGTTAAGCAAACAGAGGATATTCTATATTTTCTCTCTTTAAACTAGTTACAGATGCAAGTGCATGACTCTTTTGGTGTTAACTGCAGTACTCCTTTCTCTCGTTTAATTGATCATGCAAGAAAATGCTGCTTGTTAAATAATCACTTTTAGCTGCCCTATGTAAAAACTGCATTGTTAAAATACACAGAAATACTGCTTCTATCAGCAACTCACTTCAATTAGTTGATTGGCAGATCTTACCTGAGAAGTACTGCTACTATAGAAGGCTAGAAAATGAAACAACTCAAGCAACTGACTGTGTCATTTGCATGACTTCCATTGATCTAACACAGCGGCCAAATGACCGCATGGTACTGTACTTGTACTTATTCTTGTTTCTCATGGTAGATTTTTTTCATAGCTGTGAACTGAATAAAATGTCCTGCAGGTAACACCATGTGATCATTTCTTCCATTCTGGCTGCTTACAAAGATGGATGGATATAAAGATGGAATGCCCCACTTGTCGGCGGCCCCTCCCTCCTGCTTAAATGCTGATACTTGTCCTCTGTATATAAATTTAAATCGTCAGACATTTATCAACACGCATTCAACTTGTAAGTCTGAGGTAATTATCAAATCATGGAACTGTTTGAGCTGATACTTGTCAAGTTTCTGATATCTAGGAGGGCAAGAAGGGTGCTTCTTGTTGAGTTGCTACTGATGTGGAGAGACCTTTGCATTTCAGGTACCCAACACCACTAAAGATGGAAGATGGGAAGGCACAGGCATCTGTACAACACCCGAAGTCACCCCATTTTTATACTTTTTTTCCCCTTTCATCTTCACCAGAACCCCAATTGAAAACTGAATCTTTTTAATCAGTTGTTTGTATCATGTATATGGTGTAGTTTCAATTTAGATGCATTTAATGTTGTTTCAATAACCAATGATGGGGTAGGGTTGTTCCTTGCCAAAAGCCTTAACAACGGACGTTGGAAAATGATAGCTGCGTACTTGTACTAGCAAAGGTGAGGACTTCAAGGTGGACTCAAATCAATAGTTTTAAGTTTTACCATTGTTAATACTGACATCAATATAGTGGTAATACGATCTCAAGTTGAATTAAAATTTAGAGAAACATTGAGGTATATCATTCATATCACCAATGATATATTAAGAATGGAAATTAATCACATGGATATGGTCCTTGCTAGTAGGAGCCGTTTTTAACTAGGCCAAAGTTAACCCAAGGAACTTGGTGCTCCACAGGGAATGCTGCTGGCTGGGGGAGAGTAACATGGGTATGGGTTGTGAGATACATGCAAATTTATCTACGCCCTTTAACAGTTTTTTTAAATCCATGTAATGTTCATACTTGGGTGCATTTTGCGTTCTTTTTTTCAGGAAACATGATCTGTTTCTTAGGATTAGCTTCATGGAAGGAGTGAGGAGTGAGGAGATGAGATGAAGCATTACCTTAAAAAGTCTAAAGTAAGATGTGGGATAATTTCTCTGGCTAAGTACGTTGAGGGCCTATTTGTTTGTATTAGAATAAACAGGAATTGAATACCTAGGATTCCTACCTTAAGTGGTTAGAAATGATGATCAAAGGTGAATTTTCAAAAATGAGCATCAAATTACCTCTCCTTTTGGGGAAATAAAATCAAAAGAAGATGAGAAATGAATACCTAACCGTCACCCTGATAATTCAATATCTAGGAAAGTGAAGGTTACCTCTTTAATAATCTTTTGATAGAGTTCATTTCACCATGAATTTTCATCTATTTTAATTCAAACAAATAGGCCCTTTTTATTTGACGAGTGAGTAAGTTCTTATTTCTTCTAAAAGAATAATTTACAGAAAGGGAGCTTTAGAAAACCAAATTTGGTCTTAGAGGCTCCAAATGGGGCATACCCCATTATTACACACAGAAATATCTAAACCAGTAAATATAAAAATTTTATAAATACTTGATAAGAAACACTGCCCACAACCCAGACTACAAGCAATCAAAGACGCCATAACATTCCCATCTCAACATTTGAGATGTGAGAAGGAACTAATCTGTTTCGACACAACTTCCTGCTAAATCTTATCGTTGAAGGTTGAAGATCCACAAAGTGTATATGGAAATGCTTAAGAGAAACTGTGATACTTCTTATTTGAAATCTCAAAATCCATGGAGACTTCTGTGGAAGCCGTAATATTTGAGATAGAGTAATCCGCTTCAATTAATATAGAAGATAAATGGGCAGGAATAAGATCAACTAAACAAAGAATTCCCAAATAATAATCCGTGGCAATTTGAATTGCACCTTCAGTGGATTATCAGCAGCGTCCCATAGGACACTAATGCTCACTTGATGAGTAGAATAAAGAGATAGTCTCCAGCCTGGATAAGCAATAATGAGTGGATGTGTATGTGTCTATGAAGCAGGAGGAATATTCCAATGGCAAGATATAATGTTCGGAAATGAGATTCCAAGATATAACACACTACTCTGAATAGTCTAAATGATACTATTTACCACATTTGAGGCTGATGTACTTTGAGCTTTGAAGATGCGTCTGTTTCTTTCAATCCAAATGTGCCAAACATAAGCACAAAAAATTAACTTAGCCACCGTTTGAAGCCCTTTAAGATGCTGATCAACAAGCATTGTTACTGACTCCAACTCTAATGGTGAATCACAAGAGATATAATTCATATTTAATTTTGCTAAAAGAGAAGACCAGATCATTTGAGAGTAAGGGCAATGTAGCATAAGATGTAAACCAGTTTCCCAAGTACAAGGACATAACACGCAGCCTGAAGGAATGCTTCTTAATACAGCCCGGGAACCAAAGGAAAGAAGGCCAATGAAGATTCTGAATTTGACCGAGCCCTACCATACGATATGCATATTTTAGAGTGAAGTTACCATCATCTTCTGATGTACACAACTTCATCATCAAAATCATAGTGAGGTTGAATTTCTACTGGGATCTCACGAAGAATATCCATAAGATCATTAGAATTAGGGGCTGAAAACAACCGTTCATGATTTGCAATAAACCGATGCACCCTGATCCTAAACCAAGCAAATCTCTATCATTAGATTAACATCATTGTTACTATATTTTTTTGTTCCATCAATTTAAGTCATCGTTGTGAGGCTTGCCTTTCCAGTTTGTAGCCAGCCAATGCACTATCTCAATCACTTCTTTGGAATGAAAAAAAGAAAAGAAGTGATTTTATACAACCGGCGGATGTTGATAAGATGAAACAGTAACTCTTTTTTAATGAAACAAGGGAGGATCCAGACTCTTCTCTGAGACTTACGCCCATTAGTTTGCACTTTGGTAGCATTTTGAATTGGGGGGGATGTTGAGTGGGTAGAGATGAAACAGACTTGGAATGGAGAAACCCAAATTTCTGCTTCCTCTAGCTTTGTATACGCTAGAGAAAACTAGAGGTGGTACAGGAACAGGAAACATACACCGAGTGATTGATCTCTGGGCAAGTAGGTTGTCTCGCAGGCTGTGTATCACTCAACCATCTAGTGAGGGGAAAAACACTAGAGGTGGTTCATGTAAATGGCTTAGGTGCGAGACTTTGTGCTTTTCACCAAACCCAGCAAGTGGAGAAATTTTCGGAAAGTTCCAACTAGTAGTTTCCACTTTCCAGTTACCAAATGACAACAAAAATGAAGAGAATTCTCTCGTGCAAATGCTTTTCCCACCTTCACTTCCATCAAAGCCAAACAATGCCCTTTGACCCAAAGCCCTGAATTCCGAGGATTCAGAAGAAGAACCAAGTGCGCACGTGTTTCCAAGGAATCGAATTCCTAGGGATTCTAAGGAAAAAAAAAAAGACAGCTAAAATTCTACTTGCTGAAGATTTGGACTAGTTTGAGAGTTTAAAGAGGATCCACAATGCTGGTTGAGGCCGTGATGACTTATGATCCGAGAATGGGCCCAAACAATTCCAAGCATTTGATGAAATCTATGTGATAAGGGGGGCTTCTTGATGAAACAGAAGACTTAAAAAGGAGGTTTTGCACAAAATCTGAAAATGCCAATAGAAATTCCAACTAGGTTTTTTTTTCCTGCCTTAAATAAATGGATCTAAGTATGCCTAAACCCATGGAAATCGTATGGTACCAGGGTCGCCCATCACATCACTATTTACTAAAATCAATTTCTAGTTGAAGACGTGAAAGCGCCTTTCTCTCTATAAGAATGCGCGTTCCAAAGTGTGAAGTGGGAGAGAAGGGATGTAATAAAGAAGGTTTGTGCAAGTTTTTTCGATACATTTGAATCACTACTTGATTCAAATGGTTCGAAAAAACTTTAGATGTTGTTTCTTTTTTTTTGTTTTCTTCGAAATCTAAAGGAATGTTCTTCGTCATTAGTTTCTCTTTTATTTTGGTTTATATGGACAAATTTAAGTTAGGGTTTAAGGAGTTTTGTATGTACGTAAGCAGAAGTGGTTTTCGGTTCTATCCTTCAGTTTTCAATTTTCAGACATTGAATACAAATTCTTATCTGGGGGTTATTTCACTCACATTATTCAGGACATATGGGCCTCACAGAGTTGTGGATGGGAATGGGTGTCGTCTGAAGGGGCATCAGGGGGTCTCATTACTGTATGGAACAATAACCTTTTGAAGGTTGAGGACATTAATAGATTTCAAAGGGTGCTAGCTATTGAAGTCAGGAATATTAAAGAAGACTTCGTTTGGGCTGCGGCAAATGTGTATGGGCCCAATGAAGATTCTCAAGGAGATGGATTTTGGTTTTTGCTTACAAGCATTGTTTCACAGTGGGCAGCTCCGTGGTGCATTGTGGCGATTTTAATGTTGCTGGTTCCCCCATGAGAAGAGAGGTGGTAGACGTGTAACAAGAAGTATGGAAAAGTTCTCAGAGTTTATCAATGGGAAGGAACTAGTAGACATGCCACTGGTTGGGGGAAGGTTCACATGGTCCAACAATCAAGAAAGGGTATCAATAAGTAGAATTGATAGATTTTTGGTAGGGGAGTTCTGTTGGCACCACATTTTTTACTCTTCCCACCGAATTTCTCTCCACACCGATGTATAAAAGTTGATTTTTTACAAATTTTATTTTTTGCACCCATCAATATACCCAAACTGCCCCTGCCATGTAAACCTCCTCTCATCTCTTTGCACACATCTTCTTCATCAATTTATCTATTCCTATTGTCAACAGAAACCTCTTCTACTAACCATTTAGACCTAAATTCATCTTTGACGATTAGCCAAGTGAAAGGACCGAAGCACATAAAGAATCAACGACCTCTTTTGTCACATAAACCTCCATTTTAATCAAAGGTAAGTCACCTTCCTTCTTCACCATTCTCATTGTGTTATTTTTTCAAATAGGTCATTGTAGCAACTATTTTGCATAAAAATATGTTTAAAGGATACATATGCACTGGTGTGAGTCACTCAAAATTGTTTTTTTCTTGTTTTTTTTTTTTTTGCATGAGTTGCAGTTGTTCAAAAAAAAAAAATTTTGCTTCGCCGCGATATGTTCGATCCTGAAAGTTCGGACATTATACTTATGTTCAGATATTCGGCGCCAAACGTTTTGAAAATGTTCGGAATGTATCGTTCGTACATTCTAGGTACGTTCGGCACATAATGTTCGAACATTATGGGATTGTTCGAGTATTACAAGATGAACAGTTTCAGATTCGTTCGAATACACAGTACAGAACAGTACCTGGTGAATTTTTTTTTATCACTCGTTTTCAATATTTTAGAAATAGATAGGCCAAGCAGTTCCAGAGTAAGACCGACAGCTTCCATCAGGAGGAGCTGTCGAAGAATTGAAGAGGTTGTAGAAGAAGCACAGGAACCGAAATATGAGGAAATCGGAATATCAATTCATCTAATAAATGTATAAGGAATATCTGTTTGATGTAGTATGTTCAAAATGCATGCATTTATCAACCAACACTGAGACAAATCTCTCATTGTATTCTTCTAAACAACTCTCCTTGACGTACTGAAGTGCTGAAGGATATGTTGTGAACTTTTGGTTTAGCCTACGCAGATGATCAATATACAATTATTCTGTGGAGGAAAGGACCAACATATTCCAATATAATGTGAATCTATCCCACTTCTCCTTTGTTTCAAACAACTTCTTACATTTCGCTAGGACATTCTTATTTATGTGCCATTTGCATAATAAATGCCTTGCATTAGGGAATACAGTGTCGATGGCTTTCAGTAGTGATAATCCTGTCTGTCACAATAACATCAGGAAGAGCGTCCTCACCAGTGATAGAACGTAAAACACCCAAAGCCCATGAATAGTGCATTCGCGTTCGGCTTCCATGTAAGCAAAGCACATAGAGAAAGTCATATATGTTGAAGTCACTCCGACAATCTCCAGTAAAGGCATGCGATACCGGTTGGTCATGTAAGTGCAATCCGTTATTAAGACATGAGGAAATGGCCGCAACAACTGTATGCTTGTTGGATGCACCCAAACCAAATCAGTGATGACGTCACTGTCCTCACAGTTCCTGTGGCATTCAATGTACTCATGCTTGTCAACTTTCCCGTCAGTTGTTGCATCTGTGTCCTCCCACCCCGCTCAACATCTCTGTGCCTATGACGTGCATTGTAAATGGTCTTCATTGTAGTTATATTTAACTCACTTCTTTGTTTTAATGTAACCATAATATCTTTTGGTAGTACCATGCTCTTAGACATATCAACCATCAATTTTGTTTCCTCTTCTGTTAATCTCCCTATGAATGAATGACCCTCTAGATACTCTGCAGCAGAGTAATTATGTAAACCACATGCAACTTCCAACATCCAATCATCAAAAGTGTCCAGCTTTATGCCCTTTAATGTAAAAGAGCATCCACATTTCTTCGATCCTGTTTGCTTGATCTTCTTCTCAGTAGGCTCCTCTTCATTGGTCTTACAATGCTTGAAATGGCCGCTTCTCTTACATGCTAGGGCAACTCTAGCTTTTATTCCAGGCCTTGCAGCATTTGTTACCTTTATGACAATAACGAAATCATTTCTTTTACCCACATCATGAGCCCAGTTCACTAATGCATCTCGGCTGTGAAATATCTAAACACATAACCAGTGAATCAGACATTAGTAACACACAATATTTATTCAAATCATAATTTAATATAATATGTCTTTCTTCTTCGATGGTAAACGCATTTGTAAAGTCCATTACATAGGCTTACTGAACTTGGATTTCTTCGGTGGATGGCTGAAATGAGGAAAAAAAAATTGTCTCAGTAATGTTCGGAACAATAAATCCAAACATAAAAAATATGTTCGACATATTATAACCGAACATAGGTCCAGTGTTCGGTTATAAATTTTCGAACATATCTTTTATGTTTGGATATAAATTTTTGAGCAGTTTTCATTTGTTCGGCATCGTATGACCAAACAGTACACATGTTCGGTCATATCAGTCTGGACAGAACGCGAACAACTACTATACAGAACTTGAAAAAATTATCGAAAACACTGAAATAATCAACCACACTTACCTTTTCGCTGCTATTATGAATGAAAGACACGATTTCCTTTTTAATGTCCTTCTCCATTGCTATGTTTGGTTCGATTGAACCACAAAAAATAGAGTTTAATGGGAGCAAGAGGAAGAATGAAGAAGGTGAAGTGTAGGAGAGTGGTACAATACGGTAAAGAGAATGAAGGAAGAAGGGAATGTGGGAAAAGATGAGTGCAATGGAGGAATAAGGAGTGGGAGTGTGAAGACCGGTGGAGAAGGGAGAGAGGAGTTCTGTGTGTGAAGAAAAAGTTTTTTTTTTAACATGGATTATGAGATGTCCATTTTAGTCATTTCACATAATGATCTTATTGTAAAAAAAATAGTATAATAACTGCGGTGGGAAGAGTAAAAATTGTGTTGCCAACAGAACTCACCTTTTTGGTATCAAAGGAATGGGAAGAACTTTTTCAAGGTGTCATCCAGGTTGCACTTCCAAGATTAGTTTGAGATCATACACCCATTAAATTAGCATCCAATGAGATTAATTGGGGGCTTAAACCATCTCGGTTTGAGAACCGGTAGTTATTACACAAGGATTTCCTGCCAGAGGTGAGAGATTGGTGGTCTCAGTTTGAATATAATGGGTTTGTAAGCTTCACTCTAATGAAGAAGTTACAAGGACTGAAAGGAAAAATCAAGCGCTGGAATAAAGTATCTTTTGGCAAATTAGATATCATTAAATCTGACTTAGAAAACGAAGTAGAAGTTTGGGACAAGCTAGAAAAAGGCAGATTGCTCAATCAAGATGAGAAGAAAGCGAGGAACGAGGCTAAACATAAGTTGTGGGAGATTAGCCGAATAGAAGAAATATCCTGGAGGCAAAAATCTAGAGCCCCTTGGTTGAAAAGGGTGATAAGAATACTATATTTTTTCATCAAATGGCTAGTACTAGAAAAAGGATTAACTACATTAGGAAGATCGGAAGAGAAACATGTTCTTAGTGGAACCAACAGAGGTAAAGGTGGAACTTGCCCATTTCTTTGAAGAATTATATTCTAGTGAGGAAATTGTAAGATTGACATTGGAGGGTATATTGCCTTCCCCACGATTCATGAGGACTTTAAGATATGGTTGGAAAGGAGCTTGAGGAACAGAAAGTGAGCAAGGCTTTAGCGGGTTTCGCAGGAGACAGAGCTCCGGGTCCAGATGAATTTAATTTTACCGTTATTAAGGCTGCTTAGGATGTTCTAAAAGAGGATTTTTGTCAGTTTTTATCCGAATTTCATCGGAGGGGAAGGTTGAACAAAGAAATCAATGGTGCTTTTTTATGCCTTATTCCCAAAGTGCCAAATCCAGTGTCTTTGAAAGGTTTCAGGCCAACAAACTTGGTGGGATGTATTTATAAACTCTTATCAAAGATTTTGGCAAATAGACTACAAAAGGTTCTTCCACTCTGTCATGCCTTTCGAGATTAGGTCGGATCGTAATACGATCCTAAGGGCGAGAGAATCGAGGCCAATTAAAATATTTTCATCAATTACCTTTGTGGTCCCAATTCCAGGTGGATCAGAGTCCATGGTCAAGTTGTGAATGATTAGTCACCATAATCAAACCGCGAACACATTAAAACATACAATCTGCGCAGATGGTGAGATAACACAATATATATAATAAACAAAGTGGAACAAGTATCAAGAGTACAATAAGTTCCATAAAGTTACCAAATGGTTTTAAGTTAGGTTTATGGCTAATGATATGTCCATGGCCCAAAATACAGAACTACCATAAAAATGTAAAGGTCCAAAATGCATAATGGAGGCTCTCGGGCGCTCGCACAACATCTCAAACAACGTCGTTGGCACTCCACTCTTGATATCCATCATCCTGCAAAACCTCTGTAACTGCCTCACCCTCCGGCTCCCCTGGGGCATGAGTACCTAAGCACCAAATGTATTAACAATAAGATAAACTAGCAAGTAAATAATTTTAGTAACAATATAGTATGCATCAACTAGAATAGAGACAATGTTAGATCATAAGAGTAATAATATAATAAGCTAGGCATTAAAGCATGAATAAAAGCTTACTGTAAGAATCATACAGAGACATAACCCTAGTTACACACTCTAATAATATGGCAACCCGCGTAAGCTAAACATATTCAAATCCAAGCAAGCCTAGCAATCCATAAATACAAACGAATGAATGTAAACAGCTCAGCTGCACAATACCTCACATAATGTACACCAGCTCGATGGCGTACGACCACCTCCCGATCTGTAGACGATAACTTCACACACACCACAACTCTAATTCATAGGGAGGCGCCCTAAACCATGAGAGCCTATAACCACCTATGGGTGCCTAACTTGAAGAATCAAATATCAAACCCTCGTTGTGTATCACCATCATTCACATAGCAAACCAAGCAAGGAGGACTACCCCATACACATATTTTACATGACATGCCCGAACCACAATCGTGTAGTCCTCGACACCAAACAAGCCATAACGGTCCTCCACATACACCAAACCAAGATAAACATAATGGAAGGAGCATATACATGCTCGTGTCATGTAATGTACGAAGTCACTAATCTATCAGATAGTATGATTAGGGAGCTGCAAGACACTGACCTGAGCTACCGCGATTAGCACTAGTTAGGTCATGTGTTAGCTCTAAGTGAGATTACTGGATTTTATTTTAGGTTTGGGATTAGAATAGCTTCGGGGAGTCTTCAGAGCCTTTTTTATTTAATCAGACTTTTTGAGGGTCCTTTTAGTGACTTTGCGTAAGTATGGGGGGTTATCCGCGATTTCAAAAAATTCATGTTTTAACTCCGATTGATTGATCTTGTTAGCCCCTACAACTTTCGTGTTCACTCCGTCCCCGTTCGAGACCCCGAAACCTGACTTTTCCAACTTCAAGGACAAAATCATCTTTTTACACAAAATCTTGACACAATTTTCCATATCTCCAAACCCCGCGAAATATGTACTTTTCGGAAACTAGATTTTATGTCAAGCATTTTGCCCTTTTTCATCAAACTCATCCGAGGCCTGAAAACATATGTTATAAGCCCAACAAGCCTTGTTAGTTGTGGGACCCACCTTCACTTCTAGAGAGAGAGAGAGAGAGAGAGCTCTTCCCTTTCCATTTTTCCTTGCTCATTTTTGTTAAGGGAGAGTTGCCACAACCAAGCTAGGGTTTTTCTTCCCTTGCTTCTTCTTGCTCTTTCCCTTCCAAATTCACACCTACTCTTGTCAAATGAAGAATGAGACCTCATCTTCTTCTTCCCCACCTTGTGAGCTCTCCATGGATGCCTTTGGAAGAGAAATCCAACCATTTTAGGGCTCCTTTTGAGCAAGCTTTTGATATTTGAAACTCTTCCAAGTAAGCAATCTTTCCCATCTCCTAGATATGTACGTGTTTTTCTAGCCCTAGAGAGCCTTGACCTCCATTATTGTAAGCTCTCTCCTTCTTGTTCATTGTGTTGGCCATTTAGGGTTCTAAATGAGTGTATTTTGGGGGTTTTGAGTAGCTTGGAGATTTTGGGCTTGGAATGAGATTGGAAGCTTTGTGAGAAAATCTTAAATTTTATTAGTTGTTCTTAGTGATTTTGTACTTGTTTTCATCTATGCTTCTTGCTATAATTTTTATTGGTTTCATAAAGGCATATTGATGAGTTCTTCTTTTTAGTTTATCCTCTTGGAATTTATGCATTCTCTTTTGTTAAATCTCGTTGTATGTTTACATATGGGTTTCATGTATGATGGGTTTCTTGTGATGAATGAGGTTGGAATGAGTTGGATTTGATGAATATTTTGGGGAGTGTTTGATGGAGGAATAAGTGTGGTTTTGAGAAGGTTAGGAATCCCTCTTTTATGTAGAAGAGTTGAGGCTCAAAGGAGACTTGAAAGAGAGGAAGAAAGAGCCCGAACTGCACTGAAACCCGGCTTCTGGCAGAGTTCGCTCGAGCGAACCCAAGTTCACTCGAGCAAACCCAAGTTCACTCGAGCCATCCCCTTCCATAGAGTAGTTGGCTCGAACCAACCTATGGTTCACTCGAGCCAACCCTCCTAGGGACCAGTTTGCTCTTGGCTCAAGCCAACTCAAATTCACTCGAGCCAACTGTCCTTCAGGCCTAGGTCTATGTTGGAGCTTGAAAAGGGGTGTTTTAATGCTTGGAGAGGTCTGTTTGGAACCCCAATGCTAGGTGGGATCTAGGAAGTGATGTATGGAGCTCGATTGGGAAAGAAACCACATCACGGAGATGTATTAAGAATTCTTTACTTGCCAATGTGTATAGGGTGCTTGGAATGTCCTCGATCTTCGGGAGTACCAAGCCAAAAATAAAACCGGCATACGGGACCCTTATGCACATTGAATTAACTCTTGAAGCCTCAATGTATGGTCCGACATTATATGGAAATCCATTTGTAGATCTGTTTTACCCGAATGACATATTTTCTTTTTAGTCTTTCGTGTCATTACTAGTTTTACTTCAAAACTATTGTAATATGCAATTTGAGTATTATGCTAGTTCTGGGTGTTCATGACAAGATATTGGCGTGATATATGTGCGTGTGAACTTCCAGCTTGGCTTGTTTGGTGTGATACACCTACTTATGTTTTGATTAAATCATGTGACCTATGTGTCGGCACCACTAAGCTTGGGCAACCTTGTCGGCTTGATCCACCGAATTGGGGTCCTTAGTAACTCCTACTAGCTGCAGTCTGGGTTCTTGTCCTGTCTTGTTATCCGATTTCGTGGCCGGTGTTTAGCCTATTAGCCAAGTTTCTTGGCATCTAGTATATATATTTAGTCGGGTCTCATCACTTCGTGTGTCCGAGACTGACTCTCTAGCATGCTCACATCACATTAGTGATAGAGGATTTAGCTTGGTGTGGTTGCCATCTTGTAAGTTACCTTTTCATTGGTACCTATTCATGTTTTATATTGATCATGTGTTTTGAGTAAATTATGCATTGTATTTCAAGAAAATTACTGCTTAAACAGGTTTTAAATGTTTTCTCAGTTAATTCATAAATTATTATATTGTTTAATCTCTTCACCCACCTACCAGACCATCGTGTCTGACCCACTATTTTGGTACTCAGGTCCAGATTTCGTTGTCCCCGAAGAGGAGCCAGAGGAGGCGGCCGAAGAGCCGCAATGTGTAGGAGAATGGCAAGCTGACGATGTCGTCTAGACATTTGGTCAGGCTATGAGTTACGAAACATCTTTTGGGAGGGTGATAGTCACATTTTGGGACTTTTGGTTATATTGGCCTTTGTTGGCCTTTATTTTTTGAGAATTTTTAATTAAACTCATCTTTTGTATAAACATCTAACTTTATGCCTTGGGAATGCTACAATGAACATTGCTCAGTCTGACATGATGTTATATAATCATGTTATTAGGCTTGTTATCATGGAATGAATTTCTAAATTCGGTTTGCTACACGCTTTCGCACCCCGATTGTGATTTGCTTGTGAGCGTGACATCTTCACCGCGGAAACCTATGAGAAATCATGTACATGGAGGTGGTGTTTATTCTCAATCCGTGCATGTGTCAATAAAGAAAAAAGAAAAATGTACACTGCATTAGCTCGCCGATCTTGGATTAGGAGTGCCCTCGGGCGCTAACCCGATCCGGGGTCACGACAGGAGCCAAATGGGAAAGTGGACTAACAGACCTAGCTTTGGGGTTGTCCCTCGCATATAGGGTCCATATGGTCCATCATAGTGGATTTATGGGCTCGGGATGCCTATAAGGTCATTTGGTGCTTCCAAAGTTATTGGCACCCAAGGGTCCCGCTTGCCACCCACATGAGTCCCATACGCATATTTGGACCACACGTGAAAAAGGTGTCAAGCTCACACACACCTCCTCACCAAAGGCCAATCATAATCTATTAATTACTTAGGCTAAGGGTCATGATCCTATGGGTATGGGCCCCAAATTTCCAAAATTCCAGATTCTGGGATTGTGTCCGCGGTTGACCATGAAATCTTTCTCGATTGACCAAGGAGTCTAATGGTTGAGCTCCACAGTCAACCGCGAGCTCCCCGAAAGCAAAGGGGTTTGTTAGGCAGTAACTCAGGTTTGACAGGAATCCGAGACTGGTGTAGTGGTCTCGGTCGACCGAGAGGCTTCAGAAACGAACCTAGAATGGGTTCGAGGTGTTTTTAAGAGGGCCATTCTCCTTTCATCCATGGGGCGTTTGAACCTCCTATTAGCCTTTCCATACTCCCTAATCCACCTATTCATTTTGCAATTAAGGGCCATAATTACAAACTCCATTAAAACCCATAATTCCATACTCACCACCATTAATGAGCACTAAGAGCTTATAAGAAGGGTAGCTACATATTCAATGCATGCAATTAATAACCAAGAGCTTATAAGAAGGGTAGCTACATATTCAATGCATGCAATTAATAACCAAGAGTTATAAACATTCATTTACCATTGTTGATGTGCTTAAAGGGAAGAGAATTCTACCCAATAAAAGGGGGATGAGAAAGTTGACCTTTTTTCTTCAATCAATATAGTTTTAAGGTATTTTTATTAAAAGAAATACAAGTTTAAGGTATATAAATGAGTGAGGTACATGATTTATAAGAGAATTTTAATTTCCTGTAAAATGCACAAAAATCCCATTTTTGGAAGCCTGGGGTTCGTCCAATGTTGAGATCCACACTACCTCCCACCAAACCAAACTAAGGATTCTTCTCCCTCAAGCCAAACAAGAAGGAAAATGCCTCTAAGCCATGAACACATGCTCCTAGTAAAGAAAACAAGAAACTACATGCAAAAGAGGAAGTAAGCACTTACTAGGAAGGAGAAGGAAGGAGATGGTGAAGAGAGCTTTGGGAGCTTGAGGGAGACCTTGGAGGAAGTTTGGAAGCCTTGAGTCTTGATCTTGGTCATGGGGAATAAGAGAGGAAATGGCAAACGAGAGAGGAGGAGAAGAGATGTAGAGAAATGAAAGAGGGAAATGGGTTTTGGGGCTTTCGTAGAGATTTTGGGAAATTTGCAAATAGGGCCCTAAGGTGTTGGGGGGTTTATAATAAGGTCCTTCGCTTTAGGATGTGGGTTAATATGTGGGTCATGGGTCAAGGTAGGCCCAATGACATGGATGACATGCATGCTAAACACTATCAAATGCAACCCACCCAACTAATCTTAATGATTAGGCCACTAAGCCCGGTCTCACCAATACTAATCACTCAACTAGTCTATTACATTTAGACTATTAAACCAATCAATTAGCGTACATCATATTAATTAATAAATAATCCTTAATTAAGGCCAAGGGCCTTACACTCTCATCGTTAAATCTGCCCAAGGGCCTTTTGTTCACGATAAACAAGTTCTTAACATGATTTTGGTTTGCGAATGAACTAATTGGTTCTAGGAAGAGGGCGCACAAGGAAGGATCAATATTTAAAATTGACTTCGAAAAGGCATATGATCATGTAGATTGGGAGTTTGTAGATTATATTTGTTGGAAAGATTTGGGTTTGGCAATAGGTGGTGAGGGTAGATCAAAGAATGCATCTCTTCTACATCATTCTTAGTTCTTGTCAACGGCTCTCCCTCTCATCTTTTTAAAGCATCAATAGTGACGAAAGCTATGGAGGCGCTTGTCTTAAAGGCGAAAGAGATTGAGTTAATTTTTGGATTTGAAGCAAGAAGTGGTGGTGAAGTTGTAACTCACCTCCAATTTGTAGATGATACGATTCTATTCACATCAACAAATTAGGAGGAAATGACAATTCTAAAGAGGATACTAAGATATTTTCAGTTAACATCGGGTTTCAAGATAAAACCATTGAAAAGCTTCTTAGTGGGGGTTGATTGTTAAGAGGAGAATATCCGGAGCTTGGCTAATCGGCTTCATTGCAGGGTAGGATGTCTTCCTTTTCAATATCTTGGTTTGCCTATCTATGCAAATCGAAGGTCGATGGCAACATGGGATCCGGTGGTGGAAAAGTTTGAGAAGTTGTCAACATGGAAGAGGCAGTATCTCTCTTTTGGGGGTAGAATCACACTTATTAATCATCCTTGTCCAATTTGCCAATATGCTAAATGTCTTTATACAAGATGCCAGCGTCAGTGAGGAAGAAATTGGGCCATATTAGGAGAAACTTCCTATGGGATGGCAATAGCGATAAAAAGAAGATGTACTTAATGAATTGGAACGAGGTAATTCAACCAAAATTTTCTAGAGCTTGGAGTTGAGAAATCTAGAGTTGATAAATTAGGATTAACCAAATGGTGGTGGAGATATGAGGAAGAAAAAGAATCATTGTGGGGGAAGGTAATAGTTTCGAAGTACGGGAAGATGAGCGGGGGTGGGATCCCAAAAGAGTCCCTAGATACAGGTTGTCAGGGTTGTGGGGTGTCATTTCTACTTTTGAGGATGTGTCCAATGCGAAGGGATTCGTTTTTTTATAAGGGCGTATGTTTTAAAGTGGGGAATGGGGATAAAGTTCATTTTTTGCTTGATGATGGGGGGGGGGGGTGGGGTCTTTTATGTCAATTGTTCCCGAGAGTTTTTCGTTGAGTCTTATTTCTAACGTTCCCTTGTGCAGGGATGAAGAGGACTCCTGTATTTGGAAGCCAGGCACTACAATCTTTTTTTCCTCCAAATCCTATTATAGAGAGTTGGACTCTTGCAATGGGAGCGGTCTTCTTCAACATTGGTTTGGTTAGGTCTTGCTCCTCCTAGAGTTGAGGCCTTTTGTTGGTTAGCAGTTGCAGAAAAGATCTCAACAATAAATAATTTAAGGAGGAGGGGCTTGATGTCGGATTCCTTTTCAGATATGTGTTGTCTCTGGGGAGGAAGAAGGAGTCTGTAGATCATATATTCCTTTACTGTGGACTTGCTTCGTACATTTGGGGGTATTTCTTTAAAAATGCAATGTAGCTCAGTGTACCCCAATGTCACTAAGTGAGCTAATGGAGGGTCGGAGGGGATCTCCTTTGGTCACGTACAGGCTGATCTTTTGTTAGATCATTCATTTTTCTATTCTTTGGTCTATATGGAAGGAAAGGAGTGAGAATTTTTAGTAGGAAAGAATCATTTTGAGAGGATATTTATCTAAAGTGTATATGAGAATTGCTCATTGGGCATGTGCAAGAAAAGAATTTTCAAATGTCAACATAGATAATATCTTGTATAATTTGGGAGCCTATTGCTGATGGGAGAAGCAAAGAAGAGGAAGAAAGTGACTCAGAGCCCTCCACCATCCGGTTGTTTAAAGTTTAATGTGGACGGAGTAGCTCGTGGTAAACCAGGGCCAGTTGGTATTGGTGGTGTTCTTAGAAATCACAAATGAGAGGTTTCTGTAAAACCATTGGATCTTATTTTATTTTCATAGAGCAGAGTACAAGAATATATAGATACAAGAACACTAGTTTAGGACACTATACATTAATTGTCTATACAATATCTACTGCTATAATTAAGTTTGACCCTTGATTGAAGGGATTCCTGTATCGAAGGGTTTCTATAACTGGTTAATTACATGACTCACGCCAACACTCCCCCTCAAGTTGGTGCGTAGATATCTCTAACGCCTAACTTGTCAAGTGAATCATGGAAGCTTCGACTGGAAATTGCTTTGGTAAGTATGTCAGCCAGTTGATCTTCAGATTTAACGAAAGGAAACTGAATGATCTTCTCTTCCAAGTTTTGTTTGATGAAGTGACGATCCACTTCCACATGCTTGGTCCGATCGTGTTGGATTGGATTGTGAGATATGGCGATGGCAGCCTTGGTATCATAGAATAAATTTATTACCGAACCAGGAGGAAAACCAACTTCAGTTAGCAAACTTCTAAGCCAAAGAAGCTCGCACAATCCTTTTGCCATGTCTCGGAACTCAGCTTCAGCGCTGGACAATGCCACTACCTTCTGTTTTTTGCTCCTCCATGTAACTAAGTTGCCTCCCACGAATGTAAAGTAACCCGAGGTAGACTTTCTATCCAAGATGTTCCTTGCCCAGTCCGCATCTGTGTACCCTTCAATATACAGATGGTCATTCTTGGAGAACATTAGTCCTTTTCCTGGTGATGACTTCAGATAGCGAAGAATTCGAATTACTGCACCCATATGGTCTTCACTAGGACAATGCATAAATTGGCTCACTACAACTCACTGCGTAAGCAATGTCTGGGCAGGTGTGAGATAGGTAGATGAGCTTCCCCACTAGTCTTTGATACCTCACTTTATCAGCTGGTACCTGGTCCGAGTATTCCCCAAGCCGATGGTTCTGCACAATCGGGGTATCCACTGGTTTGCACTCCAGTAATCCCACCTCTGCCAATAAGTCTAGAACATACTTCCGTTGAGAAAGAAATATGCCCCTTTTTGACCTCGCCACCTCTATTCCCAGAAAATACTTGAGCCCTCCTAAGTTCTTCATTTCGAACTCATTAGACAATTGCTCTTGTAGCCTAGAGATCTCTTCGGCATCATCCCCTGTAATTATCATATCATCCACATACACGATCAAAGCTATCACTTTGCCTTGTTGATGTTTCAAGAAAAGAGTATGATCAGAATTACGTTGGCGATAACCATACTTCCTCATAGCTGAACTGAATCGACCAAACCACGCCCGAGGTGACTACTTTAGCCCATACAATGCCCTCTCCAATTTACACACAATTTTGATCTCGGAAGATCCTGTATATCCCGGTGGAATGTCCATGTATACTTCCTCGTCAAGGTCACCGTGAAAAAAGGCGTTCTTCACGTCGAGTTGATGTAATGGCCAGTCTAAGTTGGCTGCAAGAGACAACAAGACTCTAACCGTATTCAGTTTGGCTACTGGTGAGAAGGTTTCCGAATAGTCTACGCCATATGTTTGAGTAAAACCCTTCGCGACAAGCCTTGCCTTATATCGGTCTATGGATCCATCAGCCTTGTATTTTATAGAGAACACCCATTTGCATCCTACTGTCTTCTTTCCTTCCGGTAATGAGACTAACTTCCATGTGTTATTTTTTTGTAAGGCTTCCATTTCTTCTTTTATTGCTTGTGCCCACTTTGGATCGGACAAAGCCTTCTCAACGTTGATGGGAATATGGCAGGAGGATAATGCTTGAGTGAAAGTCTTAAGAGGCTCGGACAGACTGAGTAGACACATAATTTGCAATTGGGTATTTGATCCTTCTTTCGTCCTCATCTGGGGTGTATCTATTTGGTGGTTTTCCACGGTTGTGTCTGAAAGGCAAGACATAACTAGTAGATGAATCTAGGACACTAGCATGTAAAGGTGCAATGGGGGTACTTACTTCAGGAACATTCTCAGGAGGAGGAGGGTCTTTAGGTACTGAGGAGTGAGGGGACTCGATCTGTATTTTCAGGGTCTCCATTTTCGGCCTCTTCATGTCCATGTTCTTCATTTTCGGGATCTCCATTTTCTGGCGATGCATCTTGCAGTTCAACCTCTCTAGTTCCAGTTTCATGATCACTCGCAGGATCCATCAACCAATTTGGCTCTTCCACTTGAGTCTCCCCCTAAAGGGAAGAATTGGGTACCAGTGGAGAGTAAAATGTCTCGGACTCAAGAAAGTGACCTCCATGGTGTGTGTGGGGACCATCCCCAATAACTACTTCCTCGGGTTATCGTTGGTTTGTTATTTTCGTTGACGATTGCACTCGAATGACATGGCTCTACCAGCTGAAAACTAAAGATGAAGTTTTCACCGTTTTTCAAGCATTTCATGCCATGATTCAAACCCAATTCTCCTCCAAGATAAAAACACTCCGTTCCGATAATGGTGGTGAATTCATTAACCAAAGTTTTCAAGCCTATTTCCGACAACATGGTCTCCTCCATGAGACCTCATGCTCTCAAACACTGCAACAAAATGGTGTCGCCGAGAGGAAGAATAGGCACATTCTCGAAACAGCTCGGGCATTACTTCTTGGCGTAAAGGTACCAAGTCGCCATTGGGGGGATGCGGTGGCTACTGCCGTGTACTTAATCAACCGCATGCCATAAAAAATTCTCCACTTTAAAACTCCCATACAAATCCTCTCTAATCATTTCTCCCTGCCCACTACATTGATGCTTCCTCCTTCGGTTGTGTTGCTTTTGTCCATCTTCACAAGAATCAACGTACCAAACTGGATCCATGTGCAGTTAGGTGTTTATTTTTGGGATATGGTTTACATAAAAAGGGTTTCCGGTGCTATGATCCCACTACCAACCGAACCTATATCACCATGGACGTCACTTTTCTTGAGTCCGAGACATTTTACTCTCCATTGGTACCCAATTCTTCCCTTCAGGGGGAGACTCAAGTGGAAGAGCCAATTGGTTGATGGATCTTTAGTTTTTAGCTAGTAGAGCCATGTCATTCGAGTGCAATCGTCAACGAAAATAACAAACCAACGATAACTTGAGGAAGTAGTTATCGGGGATGGTCCCCACACATCAGAGTGTATCAAGGCAAATGGACTATTACTTTTATTTAAGGCTTATTGGATAAGGGACTCTGTGGCTCTTAGCCATGATACATGTATCACATTTAAAAATTATATTCTGCAAACTTGAAATAAAGCTGGAATAAATGCCGTAGATAACCAAATGATGGATGCCCCAAATGCCGATGCCACAGCCAGATCTCCCTTTCTTTGCTACTGGTCTGATGGCGCGTGTGATTTGCTATGCCCGGGCTGAAGTCATCCAAGTAATACAGTCCCCCCCTTTTAGTACCACGCCCAATAATCTCCTTGCTGAGAGTATCCTGAAGAAGACAGAAAGTAGAGTATATCAATACTACACAATTGAGTTCTTCCGTAACTTGACTCACAGACATCAATTTATTTGAGAGAGATGGAACAAGGAGTGTGTGAGATAGAGAGAGAGAGGGAGATAAAGGCACGGTTCCAGCCCCTGTGACTGGGTAAGTTGCCCCATTGGCATTGGCAATGCAAGTCCTCCTTGGTTGAGTTGTGTTGGAGAAGTCATTGGGATCAAATGTCATATGATCAGTCGCCCCGGAGTCGATAATCCAGGCGCCATCATTCCAATAAGGAGAGGTACAAAAAACATGTCCAAAGTTACCTTGATCCGGGAGTGAATTAGCCACGGGGACAATTGACAATTGAGATTCCGCAGTGGCCACTGCTGCTCGACCTGTGCCATCTTCAATCACAGGAGCATCTCGTTTCTTTCGGGCTTGTAATTCATGCCACCAGTCGGGATAGCCATGTAGTTTGAAGCATGTCTCTCGGGAATGTTTTGCACTGCCACAGTGAGTGCACTTGTTCCCATCAGAGTGACCCTTGGATCGTGAGGATGACCCAGACTTCACCAAGGTATGTGACTGGGCAGATTTCACACCTTTGGTGGCCATAACAGCACCACTAGCCGCTGTCTCTGCTCCCGATGTCATCACAGATTGGCGGATATCCTCCCTATGAACGTGAGCATATGCCTGCTCAATAGTGGGAAAAGGCTTCAGTTGGAGAACATCACTTCGAACATTGTCTAGTCGATCATCTAGCCCATCCAGAAAAATATACACTCTTTCCTCCTGTAGAATTGAGTTGTATTTCTGTATGTCGGTTGCACACTCCATTGGATTTGGACGACGAAAATCGGTCTCTCGCCACAAACCTTGTAGATCATTGTAGTATTTCTCTATCGATCCGCCTGCTTGTTTTATTTGAGAAACTCGATGTCTAAGATCATATACCTACGAGGTGTCAGTTCCATCAAAGTACGTTGTAGCAGCAGAGTCCCATACCTGCTTAGCCGTTGGGTAGCGAATAAAATTCACAATCAAGGAGTAGTCCATTGAGTTTATCAACCATCCTTTCACCATGGCATTCTCAGTTCGCCATTTACGAAATGATGGGTCGGTTTCTGGTGGTGGAGGGTAGTCTCCATTGATATACCCCAGTTTGTCTTTTCCTGAGATGTACATCTCAACAACCTGGGACCATAAAGGATAGTTGGAACCATCCAACTTGATGCTTATTGGAACTGTCGGGGAATCGGAGATGGGTAAAGAAGAGGTCTGGGCCCTTGTTAAGACCTCTGTCATTTTTTATGTGAGATTGTCAGAATGGTTTCGGTGGAAATTGGAGGTGATATAGCCATAGATACTGAGCGGTTTGGACCTCTGCTTGAGCAAGAACAGAGAACCTAAGATCAGGCTTTGATACCATGTAAAACCGTTGATCTTATTTTATTTCATAGAGCATAGTACAAAGAATATATAGATACAAGAACACTAGTTTAGAAACTATACATTAATTGTCTATACAATATCTACTGCTATAATTAAGTTTGACCCTTGATTGAAGGGATTCCTGTATACTAAGGGTTCTATAACTGGTTAATTACATGACTCACGCCAACAGTTTCGTACATGTTTTTCAAAAAATGTAGGGGTTAAAGACTCTAATGAAGCATAAGTCTAAGCCATTTTGGAAGTTCTCACATCTACCGTCGCTCATTCCAAGTTAGCATCATCATAGAAAGTGATTCTTTCAATGTTGTATCTTGGGCAAAAGCATTCATAGGCCAGTTGAAAATGCAATTCTATTTTAATGGAGATTAAACATCTTTATTGGAGTCTTGTATTTTTTTCTTCCAGCCGTTAGTAGGTCTGCTAATGGCATGGCAGACACGTTAGCTAAAGCAAGGGATTGATTGTGTATATAATTTAAGTGTTGTCATTGGATAGGTCAAGGGTGGTGCCAGGTACATATCTCTTATACCGACGCTACTTTGTCTTTGGTTTTCAGTGCACTTCACTGTACTAACTTTTATTTTTAATATAAATCATTGTTACTTCTTCAAAAGAAAAAGAGGATTTTACCCGAAAAATCCTTTAAGACTTGTCAATAGCCAAAAGCACCATGAACATCTTATAATGACCACAGTAGTCTCAAAAGCCTTATTTGGTTTTTTTTTCTTTTCTTCTCTGAGCAGGGATATCCCTGCTCCTCCCAAAAACCCTTTTGCCTTTTACCATATTCGACTTCTTCTCTCCCTCCGTCTTTCTTCCTTTCTCTCCCTTATTCCCTATGGGTCGGCACCAGCAGCCTGCAGTTCTTCCTCTCCTCTTTTCCTTCCTTTAATCTGCTGCAACTATCTTTTCTACTCTTCTAAGTGATTGGGACGCCAGTTCTAGCTTTTCTCTTTCGAATTGCTACGAAAGATCGAAATCTGGGGGTTTTCGAGCTCATTGGAAAATGAGGTTTTGATATGGCAGCTGGGTTTTTTTAGAACAAGCTTTTTCCACATTCAGAATCTTATATTTTCGGAAGATGGGTTTTAAGGATTGAATCTAGAGTTCCCAGCTGGAATTTGGGGTTTTCCTGATTACAAAGTAGAAGGATTTTCTGGGAACTGTAAGGATTAAAAAGCTATTGTGCTTGGATTCATCATTTTGAGGGGAGATTTGGGTCTTTTTCATCTGGGTTCAAATTAGAACCTCTTCAGTTGCAGAGATCAGATTCCATAACGTCAGAGGAAGAAGAAGACAGTGCACACCCAAATTAGTGATGTGAACAGGGATATCCCTGCTTTTGTAAGTGCTGTGAGCAGGGATATCCCCGCCCACCAGAGTACTGTGGGTGCTGTCTCTCAAGGACTGGTTTCAGTTGGGACGGGGATATCCCCACCCAAATTAGTGCTGTGAACAGGGATATCCCTGCCTCTGTTAGTGCTGTGAGCGGGGATATCCCCGCCCATATTAGTGCTGTGAACAGGGATATCCCTGCCTCTGTTAATGCTATGAGCGGGGATATCCCCGCTCACCAGAGTACTGTGGGTGCTTGGCATCAGTTGGGATGGGGATATCGTTGTACACTAGAGTATTGTGGACGGGGAAATCCCCGCTCACCTGATACTTGTGGCTGAGATATTACTACTACTCCAAATAGAGAGTTTCAAACAGACACATTAGGTATTACATCAATGTTACTTATCAGAATATCCATTAACCCCAAAAATTTATATAAGAACATCCATCAACACCACATTTGGCATTCTCTGAAACCTCCATCCACACCAAAATATATGTTTATCATTAACAATTGTGTATACAAATCTCAAGTTTTTCAAAAACATCATAGCATCACCAAAAACAAAAGACACATGCTATAGTGTGTTTTCGTAGCAAACACTACTCACTAGTGGATTATGACATCTCTGAACATATGTCATCTCTCTTTACAGTTTGAGACATGTTACTTTCCTACATTAGAACATTAGAACATCACACACAAAGAAGACACATGACATCCCTTTCGTGGATATCCCTGTCTAATCCATAAGAGAAATGCATCTCTACAGCTTATGAAGACATACAGATAGCCTGTATCAAAGGTAGACACGCACTTTCACATTCAAATCAATTAATAAATTCCCTAACAATCACACATTCGTACATCAAAGAAAGACATGCACATTCACATTCACATCCATCAATTAACATTTAAAGCAAGTTCCCTGCCAATTACATGCATATTCGTCAAACTGACCATACAAAAAAAAAAATAGTCAATTACACAAAAATAAGGTCCGTTTCTTAGTCTAAAACGCTTAAATCCAATCTATAGGAGTTTAGCACCCAGGTCTTTTGAATATCTCTAAAACTATTTTGCTCCGATAAAATGGAATATCAGCTTGTGTGAACTTGAGTTTTTCGAAAATGCAGTGTTCGGTGAAAGCACATGCGAAGACCCCACAGTCGTTCCCATTGTGTTGGTGGGGGATGTCCATCTTTTCTTTGAAGGTCCAGACGAAAGGATCATTCCAGCCATAAATCGCGAATTTTTGGTTAGCCAACCAACCTGAGGTATCAAAGTAGAATATTAGTTGCAAGTAGTCAGAGAATAAATTGTATAAAGATAGTACAATACATACTTACAAATTCTTTGCAAGTAGTTAGAGAATAATGATCACTTATTGAGCTATTGTAAAATTCCCACACTGCCTCATTTGTGTACCCTACCAGCAAACTGAAGTGATTAATGTGATGCAGCAAAAGACTAATGTTTTACTTTCCTTCATATCCGTCACATTTGTACCATTCGGACCAAAGGCAAGGGGCTCCGTTTGACGGTGTCCTTCTTTTCACATACTCTACATAATTTGGTAAGATATATTACAACAAATTTGGTGTGAAAGTCTTTCGGTGTCAATGCCGGGTATGGTGATGATGAGGAAGTCTTAAGAACAAAATCCATTGAGGTTTATTAGCTAACCTTGATTTTCCCAAGGATTCTGACCTAAGAAAATTTCAAAATAGCTCGAGTTTCCAAATCACGGCTAAAAAGGAAAAAAAAATCTTAATTTTCAAACATGGCTTAGGTTTCCATATTCATTTCAAATCAAGACATCCAGCTTTGAATTAGGAGGGACATCCTGTCAATAATTTTAGCTCTCATTCACCATCAACACCAAAGCTCTGAATTTCACTACGATGAGAGCGCCACGTCCTCATCAATTGGGACATCAACTCCTATTTGGGCAATACCTCACTGTCCTAGGACTGCTTCGAGATGAAACCACTCTGAGATACAACAGCACCCACAGTACTCTAGTGGGCGGGGACAATACATGCGTAATCATCCCTATTTAGTCCATAAGAGAAATACATCTCTACAGCCCATGAAGACATAAAAAAAAAAAAAAAAAAAAAAAAACTGTATAAAAGGTAGACATGCACCTTCATATTCACATCAATCAACAAGTTCCTTGACAATCCCAGATTCGTCCATCAAAGGAAGACCCAAACATTCACATTCACATCTATCAATTAAACATTTAAGAGCAAGTTCCCTGCCAATTACATGCATATTCTGACAAAATAGTATAGGTAAATCAAATTAACAACAGTCTACACAAATACATCGTCTCTGACTAGAAACCTTATGCACATCTAATTCTCCAAAAACATGTCCTATTGTATCAATTGAATATACATGCAACCAGGCCAAAGGCGTGGGGTTCTTTTGTGTTTATTATAAAAAGTTCATCACCAACTCACTTAAATGAGTTTTCATAAAACAAAAAGAAAAGTATATTTTGTTGGCATTGCTCCAATATCCCTTAAGCCATTTATAGCCATGCACTAATAATTTGGATCAATGCAATGAAGTCAAAAGAAAAATAATAGGATTTCTCTGCAGAATTTTAACAAA
Organism: Litsea cubeba; assembly: GCA_012931725.1. Classification (NCBI taxonomy): domain Eukaryota; kingdom Viridiplantae; phylum Streptophyta; class Magnoliopsida; order Laurales; family Lauraceae; genus Litsea; species Litsea cubeba. Next base: position 53,948,547 of record CM022953.1, read on the forward strand.
TAGCTAATGTGCACATCAGCTCATCCATACTTGAACACAAATTTGGAGATGATATGCATTATAAGATATCCACAACCATAATGAAATCAACACCATAAAGTAAAACACTCAAGCTTGTGAATCCTATTCCAAGCATGAGAAACACAACTTTAGCGCCTTGTAAAAAAAATAAAATCAAGTAACTCAACTAGGCTAACATTTCTACAAGGACTTTCATCGAAAAACTAGTGTCAAAACAATACAAATGTATAGAACCGCTAAGTAAGAAAGAATAAGTTATAATCTTGAAACCACTAACGAGAGAGAAGGGACTGATGAAGGGAGAAGAAGTTAGAGAAATTTGTCAATAGGAGATTGACTTTCCTCTTTAAGGATACACTTGAGCAGCACATTTCCAAGAAAATCTTAAGTTCCCAATGGATGCGTTGATCATGTTAGGTGCAAAACCTTTTCATATAAAAAGTTTATCCACAAATTTGAGAGTATTGAAGTCTAGAGGTCAGATTAGTGGCTTCTGTTTTTTCCCCAAAAAAAAAAGGTGCACTATATCCCTCTTCTCTCCCTCATTCCGCCCAAGTAAAGTTGGGTACCCAGCCATGTTTCCAAAAATGCATTCCCCGGGCATTAAGAATCATAATACTTTTCCGGTAGACATTTGTATTGACTAAGCACTAATAGAATCTACAAATTGTGTGGAGTGCTGGTGAAGAAAGGGAGCACATTTTCTGTAGAAAATGTCCCAAGTCCTTCATATTGTGGATTTTGCCAAAACCTTTACATATAAAAGAAAACATCTACAACAAAAAATTGGATTAGCCTGTATTTTTCACTTGTGGCGCTCCCGCACAAGTGCTGTGCGTGAGTTTCAAATTCCCATTACAGGAACTTTCACTTGAAAGAAAAGGACAAAAAAAAAAAGAAACCCAAAATTTCTATGAGGGATCAAATTCCCATAGGGTAAAAAAAAACACCCTTGGATTGGCAACCAATTTCAATGAGAACATCACATGTCTCAGACAAAGACAACCAACATAGAGAGAACATCAAATGGCACAAAATAAAAGCAACAAACAATCTGAGATTCCAATGCAACAACTGAAAAATTAGAATCATAACAGATAAAGAAAAAAATCTGAGAAGTTAGGGATTGGTACCGGCGGTGAGGAAGAAATACAGGTGGGGAGGAGAGGAGAGGAAGAACTGCAGTTGAGTCGATCTCTGCTGCTGTTGCCGACCGATTGGGAAAGAAACAAAGATAGACGAATAGGGGAATAGGGGAGAAGGGGAAAATGGTTTTTGGGTATGGGGATATCCCTGCTTAGAGAAAAAATTAAAAAAAAATCCAAACAAGACCTTTGGGACTACTGTGGTCTTTATAAGATATTGATGGTGTTATTGGTCTATTGCGAGTCTTAAGGGATTTTTTGGGTAAAATCCTCAAAGAAAAAAGAAAAAATAAAAAAAAAAAACAAAACAAATCCTTGTCCCAGTTTTTTTCTCCATTGGATTTAGAAACTTTCCTTGGGATCGAAGAAAACATTGGATTAATTCATTAATAGCAGTGAATAATCATCTCTTATCTCCTTGATTTCTTGCATCGTTTACTATTGATACCCATTAGAGCTGGAATTTTGGTTTTCTATTCAATTAAAGGTTTCTTTTGGCTGCATCGGTTATGGTATTGAAGCCAAATGACCTGACGCTTTATTGATTCCATTCTCGTGCCTTCCCAGGGGCAGACCTAAGAAATTCAACTTGGGGGCTTTATCTAAAGGAAATATTGTGGGAAGGGGTAAATAAAAATAAAAATAAAAATAAAAAACATACTAATTTTCAAATTTGTTGGGTTTTTTTTATTATAGAAATTTAACCTATTCTCATAAATGGGTGGGGCTTCAGCCCAAGGACCATGTACCTGGTCCGCCCTAGAGAACATGTGGTGGTAGGCCTCATGTTGAGAATGAGGGAGAAAACCCACTAGATCTTGGAGACTTGGAAATCCAAGACTTGCATTGACAAGTGGAGATCCTTAAAGTTTGAAATACTCAAAACCTGAGATTACTGGTTTAGTCAGGAATTATATTATGAAAGGACTAAATAATCCATTCTAACACCAATCATCATGTTGAAATTGAAGATAAGGTCACCACATGACCATAGGGATCCCTTTAATTTAGAGGTGGAAAGTGAAGATTTTCAAATGGTTATACAGAAGGGAGAGACTATTTTTTTTTATTACAAGAAGGTCCCCTACCCTAAGAAAATAAAAATAGTGGTTATCAAATGTTATGCTTAGGCCATGATGGGTCCAAAATTGTAAGTTCTTAGTAGAGCTGATGCTAGATCTTTTAGAAAGTCTTTTGCTTAAAATTGATAAGCTGATTAGCAGGTTGATTGTGATGCATCATCGTATGCCGGGTTAATCAAGAAAATAGGCCCTAGCCTATTTTAGTGAAAAGCTAAACAGTGCAAAAATGTAGTACTCAACCTATGGCTTAGAATTCTATATCATAGTCCAATCCTTGCTACAATGGCAATATTATTTGATAGAGTGAGATTTTTATCCTTTATCTAGATCATGAGACTAATCTGAATGGTCAACATAAGTTTCATTGGGGATATCCCAACTGGATTGCATTTTACCAAGAATATACATTTACATTGAAACAGAAGGCTGACACATATTACAAGGTGCATTAAGATAGAAGGATACACTGTTGACTGCATTGCGAATCAGGGTGATTGGATTTGAGCTTCTTCCGGAGATGTATGCAGATGATTTGGACTTCAGTTAGATTTGGTCCGCAGTACAACAGGTACAAACATACTGACTATAATATACAGGATGGTTCTCTCTTCCAATAAGTGTAATTGAGTATTCCAAATTGCTCATTTAGGGACGCATCATTAAAGAGCTTCATATAGATGCTTTAATTTCTTCCAAGTGTCATATAAGTAGGAATTGCATGAAATTTTTGTTTAAGGGATCAATTAGACGGAATCCACTGTTTTCAATACCTATTTGATCCAAAGAACCCTCTTTGCCATCCTTTGAAGAGTTGGTTGATTCAAAGTACCCTCTTTGCCCTATCAATGCCAAGCCCAAGAATAACTTAGACAATCTCTCACACAAAAGTATCTTAAATTGCACACATAAATTATTGTTCTTTTCCGAAATTTACTGATTACCTATCAACTCCCTCACTGAAGATGAATCACGTGATCATTTCTTTCAAAAGGCCACACATTTGATCATAGAATCACCACCCTATCAACTTCCCTATTTCTCTCATTCTCCCTAAAAGTCAGAATGACACGTAATTTTGGTTTAGAAATGGATTACAAACTTTGGATCAGTAATGGCTGCTGAAAGAGGCACGCTGTTGAGTTGGAGAAAATGTAGAGAAAGAGGAGTTTAGTTCAGTTTCAGAGAGAGAGAGAGAGAGATGGGAGTGTGGAGTGACACCAGGATCACTCCCTTTTCCTTTTTTTCCTTTCACCGCAAGAGGGAGCGTGGACAGGTTTGAAATTCATCGCATCATCACACAGGATCCACCTGCTCCTTTGCCAGCCCTGACGTCAGCGGTTTTGTTGAAATTATTACTTCATTTCGCCCAAAAAAATGAGCCTAAACATGATCCGGCATAGGATATCATTCCATCACAATGAATAAGAAACATAAAAACATAATGTGGGACATACTCTCCATAACAAGCACTTGCACACTTGGCACAAACCATATAAAATTGTCTTCTTCAAAAACAAAAAAGGCAAACATATATAATATGCTACAACCAGATGATACTCAACACATACAAAAACCACATGTTTTCTAAAACTAGTGTCCCGCTGCTACCACTACTTGCCTGCAATGATCAGGGATAACCAAAGACTGAAAAACCTAGGTCGAGCTAGCAGAAAAAAGCTGCAGCTCAAATTAATCATCTAGATATAAAAAAGAAAAAAGCACAAAACTACGATCATCCTTCTTTATTAATCACTGTGTCTATACTAACCCACTTCTGATTAGCTGCCGCCAGATCCATACTTCTTGCCTAAGACAAGAAGCTGCAATTTGTCATAACCGGCCAGCACACCAGCACCAGCAACCGCACGCAGGATGTTTGCACCCGCACCCTTAAATAGGGATTGGCACCCTCATTCTTGATTATCTGCGCAAAGGCATCCATAGAACTCTTGTACTTGACTGCTTCACCAGATGTCATCATCATCCTTCTGCGCACTGTATCAATAGGGTAGGATGCTAGCCCTGCACCAATTGTGATTCCCCATCCCAAGAGGAAACTCGCTAGGAAGCTATCCTGTAATTACCAACACATGATCAATTAGTAACAATCAAAATGCTGTCAAACAAGCCAGCGGGAATACATTTCTATTCTCAATGTTTGCACTGACCTGCAGCTCGCCAATCAGAACCACCGGCTTCAAAGAATCATACATTCCAAAATATAGCCCACGATACACAATAATCCCCACGCATGAGATGTTAAATCCACGGTACAGACCCGCAATACCATCAGATTTCAGGGTCTTCTTGTAGACATCAATCAGACCATTGAACTGCCTCTCACCTCCCTTATTAAGCAGCCTTAGAATCATTGGCCAAACGGGTTCGCGCATAATCAAGGGAGTATACAAAGAGGAGGGAAGAAGCACCTGCTGCACCTCCTGATGCCAAGTTCCCAGCAAACCACTTCCAGTAGCCATCTCTGTCTTTCTTAAAGTTGAACAGCCTCTTGAAGTAATCCTTGAAGGCAAAGTTCAAAGCCTAAACGCAATACAAATCCAGGCACCAATAATGAGACAATAAAAAGGATGAGGAAACGAATAAAAAAAAGAGCAGTTGTTATAACCTGAACGCACCTGGGTGGGGAAGTAACGAATAACATTGGCAGTGTTACCTCTCCACAATGCGAGAACACCTTCATCCTTGATCGTTCTGGCAAAGCACTCAACAATTCCCTTGTAGGGTTCAGAGAGCCGACCAACCTTAATCATCTCATCCTGGTTCTGGATCAGAAGCTTCACCCGCTCAATTGGGGCTGCTGCTGTTTTGGAGACAGCAGCAGAAACTCCTCCCATGAGGAAATCAACCATAAAGCCAGCTGCACCCTTTTCTTTGGGTGCTTGCACAAGAACAGGCGACTGAGAAGACACAATTGATACACCATGAGTCCTAATCACTTGGTATGCCGGCAGAACAGGACTCTTTAGTCCTCCATTTTCATAAGCACCAGAGAAACTGTTTATGCTGGCATTCCTGGAATGCAAGTTGTAAGAGAGGCAAGAGAAAAGGTAAGATTGCCCATGTATCTTTTGAATTACAGAGGGATGCTGTGCTCTGTCTGCCATTTTATGACTCAATGCAGTGACCCTGCAAGAATACAAGCAATTTACTTATTGCAGTTAGCCAAAATTCAGTATAAGTGAGTAACATGAGACATGCATAGAAGCAACAAAAAAACAAGCATTTGATGTGGAGCTTAATCGTATTCCACAAAGCCCACATAGGTAGAGATGCAACATGCATGGAGATTCCCTCTTATTTCTGCTTTACCAAAGTGGAGTATGATTTCCTCTCAAGTTTAAAATCTACTGTGTTCCACAAAGGTGAAGTTTGTTTAAACACTGAGGATTCTGTGTCTGCATGGAAATAGGACCATTTCCATGCAGCTAAAAAAATCATTAAGTGCACTGCTTTCTGCAGAGAGCAGAATATCTGATTTTCCTCGATTCCAGAGAAAAGCGTATCTTATGCGGTGTGTGTAGAGAGGAGGAAAGGGGTGGTTTCGATCCCCTTTTCTGCCTGCACAAATAAGCCATCACAATCTTTTCCACAAGTAACACGACCATTACTAAGCAAGGAAGCTGGATAGATCCAAGACTTTATTAGCAATTGTGTTTGTGTCTCGAATCCATAGCTGAGAAATTCTTAGGTCCACATACAAAAACGAAACAGCCCTGCACAACATTTTGGCTAAGATGTCGGTCGATTTCGGTGGATTTCAGAAATTTCGGCCAAAATGATTAAAACAAAGGGCTTGTTTGCAATTTTTTTCCTTAAAAGCCCCAACCCCTACCCTAAGCCCTCTTTTGAACAAAAATAAAGAATAAATAAGAAGAATTCCACTTAAAATAAATCCCCTAATCAAATTCCGCTTAAAATAAAAACCTAATCAAATTTCTACATGTGTGTATATATGGATATATATATTTAAATTTATATTCTATCCGAAACTTAAACCCGAAAAGTTTCACCAAAATTTCTGAATCGGCTGAAAACTTTCATTTGGAGGCCAAACTGAACGGCATCCGAAACGGAATTCACATCTATCCTTGAATCTCCAATCCAAATTTGGTGTAATTCTAAGTTCTATAGAAAATATGAAAAATCCAACAACGAGCAAGCCCAGATCTAGTTTGTTGTATTTACTTTTGTTTGATTCGTATACTTGAAATTCATAAGTTAGTCAATTGAGATCATTTGTGCATCAAAATTTGGGTGGGATCATTCATTACTCTTCTGTGAATTTTTTTGACCAAGTTTGGTTACCATTGTTATATTATGTGAAGGAAGGAGAGGAAGAAGAAGAAGAACAGTGGGAGAAGGTCGTGCATTGATTGAGCATCGACTGTTCTATTTATAATGTTATTATGCCTTAATCGAGGCTCTAATTATGTAAAGAGTACAAATTAGAATAAACAAAAGAACTGGAAAGAATAAATCCTATCCTATACATAGAATGAGAGAAATCAGCTACAGCTATACAATCTTAAGTATATCCCACGTGTGGGATTCTGTACATGGGCCTTTGTTGGGCTGGGCCAGTTATCTTCTACACTCCCCCTCAAATTGATATGGTAAGGTAGTAAAACATCAATTTGCTAGTTAGATCATGATGACGCGTTTTGGGAAGGGCTTTGGTGAAGATATCCGCCAATTTGGTTAAAAGAAGAGACATGAGGCAGAGTTATCTTCTCGGTAACAACATATTGACAGATGAGTGACAGTCAATCTCAATGTGCTTTGTTCTTTCATGGAAGATCGGGTTGTTGGCAATTCTGGTAGCACTGGTATTAGTCCCCATGGAGAGGTGTGGAACTACTAACAAGAACACCTAATTCACACAGAAGGCGACATAGCCAGATAATTTCAGCACTGGCGGATGACATCGCCCGATACTTTGCCTCAACCGGATACTTCGATACAGTGTTTGCTTCTTGCACTTCCATGAAATCAGAGATTTTCCAAAAAACATATACCAGCCAGTGGTAGACCTCCGAGAGTCCGGACAGCCAACCCAGTCAACATCCGCATAAGCTGATAATTGTATAGAAGTATCAGAAGGGAAGAAGAAACCATGATGAAGAGTTCCTTTAACATAGCAGAGGATGCGCAATGCAGCAGCAAGGTGAGGTTTGTGGGGATTGCTAACAAACTGGCTAAACCATATGAACTACATGAGAAATATCCGGCGTACTCATAGTTAAGTAGAGCAAACTACCGACCATCCGCCGGAAAACAAAGGGATCATCCAGGGGAGTGCCATCATCTGAATTGATTTTGCTGTTTAATTCCATAGGCGTATCAAAAGTGTAAGCATCATCAAGCCGGGCCGAAGTGATCAAATATGTCACATATTTGCACTGAAGGACCCGAATGCTTGATTTGTTTGCGCACAAACTCAAGCCCAGAAAGTAAGTAAGAGAGGACCAAGATCCTTCATTCTGAAGTGGCGAGTAGGTAGTGTTTGAGATCCGTAATGCCAACAGTATCATTGCCACTGATATCATATCATCAACAGAGACTAAGAGGAATGTGTAGCCCTTCGGTGTCCATCGCAAGAAGAGGGAACTATCAAAGTGACTTTGACGAAACCCGGCTTGAAGGATTGCTGCCCGGAATTATCGAACCAAGCCGTGGGAGCTTGTTTAAGCCCATAAAGAGCTTTCTGCAATTACAAACATGCTTTGGAGGACAAGCATATCCTGGAGGAGCTTTTTAAATAACAGTCTCTCACAAGTCCCCATGTAGAAAAGCATTTTCTACGGTCCATTTGTCGTTGAAGCCAATTGCGGGCTGCCACGACACAAAGAAGAGTACGAACAGTGGTCATTTTAGCCACTGGTGCAAATGTTTCCTCATAGTCAATTCCATATCCTATTTATTAAACCCTGTGCGACCAATTTGGCTTTGTAGAGGTCAAGACTCCCATCAGAGTGTACTTTGATGGAGTATATCCATTTGCTGCCAATCACAGTCACAGAGGCTCCATCAGGGGCCGGTACCAATTCCCATGTTTGGTTGCTTTAGAGCAATCTTTTCCTCAGTCATAGCATCCTGCCAGTAAGCAATCTTTGAGGCCTGTGAATATGAGGTGGGTATAGGAGTGTTATCCAAGGAAGTAGAAGAGCAAGAAATCCATAGCGATTAGGGGCAACAAAAGGACGACTAGAGTGTCGCAGAGAGATGATGCTATCAGAAGAAGTATTATATACATGAAGATTCAATAGTCGGCGCTGGGAGAGGATCAGGAGAGGGAGTCACCAGAGGAGGGACCGTGTGCCGCCGGACATAGACTTTGGGAAGAGGTGATGGAGAAGCCGACTCCGAGAATTGTGGCAGTTAGAACATGGCAATAGGATGACTATCCAAACGTAAAGAAAAGAAGGGAATCTGTTCCAAGAAAATCACATTACGAGAGATGCACATGCATTTTTCGAATTGATCATACACAAAAACCCTTTGTGTTCATTGCATTTAGCAGCCTGTCGTGATAAACTTAGTGCGCTCGGTAGGAGGAATGTGAACAAAACACAAGCAACCAAAAACACGAAAGTAAGAGTATGAAAGGATATGACCAAGCGAACTTCGTAGGAGTAGTCTTTCCTATAACAGTGCTAGGAAGACGGTTGATAAGATACACAGCAATCTGTACAGCATCACACCAAAATTTGGGAGGGACTAAGGATGCAATTAACAGAGTACGAATAGTTTCAAGAATATGTTGTTCTTTCTTTCCGCAATCCCATTTTGCCGTGGAGTATGCGGACAAGATTTTTAGTGAAGAATTGCTTTATCAGAAAGGAAGGAAGAGAATTCATGAGACTGTTTTCTCCACCCGGAATCTGATCTAAGAATCTTGATAGCTTTCTGAAATTGGGTTTGGACCATGTTATAGAATTTTTGAAAAATTGAAAGACTTCAGATTTCAAGTGCATAAAGTAAATCCAAGTATGACGAGAATGGTTATCGAGAAATCAATTGTGCATTGTTCACATGACCAAGACGTTTATGCCAAACAGTCCACAATTTATTGAAATTAGAAGAAGCAAGAAAGAATAATGTCCAATGTCCAGCAAGAACAGGCGCCCATGTTTACTCCCCGACGCGATCACCTTCCCAGTTTATCGCCCCCTTGTATAACACAACCAGAGGAAGAAAAGTGAATAAGATAGCAATCATCAATAAGTTGTCCGACAGAAAGTAAAAAGATTGGCTGATAATTTTGGAACAAAGTAAAACATTGGGAAGGGTGATGGAACTGGCCAAAGACACTAGATAAAGTAATGGTACTAACTCCAGAAATGAGTAGTCGATCACCATTAGCAGTGGGTTATTTTCTCTTATCCAAGGTAAGGGTGGGAATCTGTAAAGCTATGTTCTACAGATGTCATGTGATTTGAGGTTCCTGATCTAAAAACCATGTGGATGAGGTAATAGGAGAAGAAAGAGATGCAGAAGAATGAAAGGCGGGAAAAGCTTTATGAGAATGAGTTTGATACCGACCACCAGAAAAGCCCATAGATTGCAATGCTGAGGTGACTGTGCTTTAAAATCGGTTTTCTTGAATCTCCCCAGATGAAGTGTTTTCCTCTATCAGATGATTGGTGCTTGAGCCTGGAATGCGGATGGAATATTTGTCTTGGCAGATTGGAGGGATGCTTCTTAGGCTGTGTCTCATTCCTTCGCTCGCGATTGCGGCAGTCATCAATAAGATGACCAGACCGCTTGCAGTATCGGCAAAGCCAACTTCTTACGGCAATTCTTGGCAATATGACCGAAGCCTTTGCATTCATAGCATTGAATGAGCTTCGGATTATGGGTTGCTGGAAGAGCAGAGTCAGCCTGGAAGGGGTGCGAGGAAGGCCTTTGGTTCTTCAAGAATAACACGCTGTGAGTAGAGACGAAGTTCTTCGCGAAGGACCTCTTGAAAGAAGGTATCAAGATTAGCAGAATTTCTATGTTCATGGAGGGCCGACCAAACATTCAAATTCTGGGCGAAGATTCATAAGAAACTGGCAAATGTGAGTTTCTTCTTATAACTGGAGAGCCTCAAATAGAAAGCCAGAAGAGACTGTTTGGATCAAAATGGAATCCCTTTCGGTCCACAAGGTGAGGAACCATTAAAGTATTCCTGCACAGATTTATAATTTCACTATCAAGTGAAATTCCCGGGCTCTTATTGGTTTGATGGTATACTTTCTTAGATGAGCCCACATATCAGCTGCAGTAGTTTAGGCTTGAAGAGCTACGGCAAGAGAGGGATCAATAGAGTTAAGGATCCAAGGGACTACCTTAGCATTTTCTTTGGACCAGGTGGCGAGGCCTTTGGAGTCAGTGGTACTTGTAATCTAAGGCCTAGGTATCGATCCATCAAGATAACCAAAAAGGCCCTGTCCTTCTACAAAGTTTCTTAAGTGGAAGGACCAGGACATATAGTTTTGCCCATTGAATTTAATTGGGATAATGTCATACTTGTCCACTTGCAGAATGTAGTAGAGAAGAGAGCACTCAATCAGTAGAAGGAAGAGATCAGCATGCAAACCAACCAAAAGTGGCTTGATCTGCTATAAAAGGCGAATAGAATAGTAAAACAACCCAACAGTGCCTAATAGGGCATTGGCCAGCACTGATCAGTAATTAATCAGCCTTAATTCAGTAACAAGCAGCATCAACAGCCACACAGCAGCAAAGTAGAAGAGAGTAACAGAAGTGGCAGAGGCTTCTATATCAGAAACAACACACAAAAGAGTGCAATATTGGCACTAAATCAGTCCAGACGCACTGGAAAAATGAGGTAGGATCCTTGCGTGGGGCCCACATATGGATCTGATTGGTGATCAGATCAGTAGCTAGAGACCAGCATCCAATTTCCCTTTCCAGCAGTACAAGTCTCATCTAGATCCGTTCAGAATCAAGGATTTTGTGCGACTGTGATGAAAACTATTTAAAAAAGTAAATAATCACAAGATGGATCAAAAAACAACTTACCTCTGATCTATGAAAAATGCTGAAAAAAATCTCCAAAAGGACGAGAGATGGGCGACCAAGGCTGGAGGGAGACTTGTGGATTTTGAGATGATCGTAGGTGGGCCACTATGATCACGATGAAGAAACAGTAGGTTTATCACCTACGTTTTGCTTTAAAAAGGCCACAAATCCTTGATCTGTGTCGCTCTGACGATGTAGATGAGATCTCCAGGTATTATGGCTCTGATGCCATGTTATATTATGTGAAGGAAGGAGAGGAAGAAGAAGAAGAAGAAAAGTGGAAGAAGGTCGTGCATTGATTGAGCATCGATTGTTCTATTTTTAATGTTATTATGCCTTAATCAAGGCTCTAATTATGTAAGAGTACAAATTAGAATAAACAAAAGAATGGAAAGAATAAATCCTATCCTATACATGGAATGAGAGAAATCAGCTACAGCTATACAATCTTAAGTATATCCCACGTGTGGGATGCTGTACATGGGCCTTTGTTGGGTTGGGCCTGTTATCTTCTACAACCATTGGATAAGAATTGATATGATTTGAGATTTCCCTCATATGATTTGATTTTAGTATGCTTTGTTATTTGTAGGCATGCCATTATGTGATTTCATCTTGAGATCATAACAGGAGTCTAACACAGTGTAGATGCCAAAACTACAATGGAAATGGTAAGGTAGCTTCGTGTGCCTATATACTAGCCTGTAGCTAGTCGATGACATTTTTGCTTGATGTGCACTTAGACTACTTGATTGCCAGGAGAGGTGTGACATAACTGTTGGTACCAGTTTACGACCCTTCTGGTGGGGTATACACTCAGAAATTGATGACTGTATTGATGTGCTATGTCCAAGAGATCTTATTGCTATTATATTGATAATGTATTGAGTGATTCAAGTTTAGGGGAGTCTGTTCAATGAGTCAATCTAAGTTAGTTATAAATCCTTATTCGAGTCTATGTCTTCTAATCATGAATGAGATGTTGTTTAATCATTGTCATAATCATTATCATGTCATGTGCATTGTATATAATGTTAGTATAGTTTATTTACTTACAAGCTTTCTAGCTTAGTATAAATCCTCATTCGAGTCCATGTCTGCCTTATCGTGATTGAGATGTTGTTTAATAATTGTCATAATCATTATCATATAATGTGCATTGTATATTTATTTTTAGTGTAGCTTATTTACTTACAAACTGTCTAACTTCTCCACTCTCCCTAACATGGTTCAAAATAGCGGCTGCTAGAGTAGTGGCCGCATTATCATCCGTAGCGGGTGAGGCCGCTATGCTATTTTAAAAATAGCGGCGCTACAATCCAAAACCTAGCAGAGCCAAGCATTTTAAATTTAAAACATTGTTTTTCCAATTTTTTCTCCTCAATAGCCTTTCTAAAGTTGTCTCTACCCTTATATGGTTCCAATTTTCAAATCACTAAAAAACACACGAGACTAGTTGCTACACAAGATCTGAATTCTTTTGACTACTTAAAAATTCACACCGCTATGCTGCTATGTAGCCATAACCGATACATATTGTTTGCTACATAGCATTTTGGCCACTAGCCGCTACGCCCACCAAACCACTATTTTGATCCTTGCTCCTAATCATTTCAAATATCGAGGTAAATGACGTTGATGTTGCTGAGGACCGTTGCAACTTGCTAAATTCCATGGAATTATGCCAAGCATTTCATTAAAAGATCAGAGCAACAAAGTGTGTAGACTGCAAACGGCCCTATGTGGGCTGAAATAGTTTCCACGAGCCTGGTGTCGCAGATTCGGTCAAGCTATGTTTAAACAGGCTATAAGAAATGTCAAGTAGATCACACAATCACATGGAGAGGGATCGATGAAAAATTACTATTTTAATTGTCTCCATGAGTAGATCACAAATTACTGTTTTAATTGTGTACGTAGATGACATTGTTATTATTAGCAATGATGTGGAATAAGTGAAAAGATTAAAGCAACAGCTACATCCTTAATTCAAAATCAAGGGTCTTGGTGAATCAAGGTATTTCTTGCAAGGTCAAAGAAAGGGATTGCAATATGCCAGTGGAAATATACTCTTGATCTATTGGAAGAAACTGGAATGTTGTGAGCTAAGCCTATAGATATCTCCAATCCAGCATAATCGCAGAATTAGCACTAATAGTGGGGAGTTACTACATGCCATCAGATCATATCAGAGACTAGTTGGACGATTATTGTATTTGACCATAACTCGCCTTGATACAGCTTATGTTGTCAATCTAGTAAGTCGGTTTATGCATGCTCCGAGAACAAGACATTCAAATGATGTCTACAGGATTTTAAAGTATCTTGAGAAGTCATTGAGACAAGGGATACTGTACTCTAGATAATGGAACAAAAATACTGACAACTACGTAGTGTAGCGGCCAAAATGAAATAGCGTCACTATGACTCAGCATGTGTTAAACCCAGCCGAGATAAGAAGATTTCATTTAAAACAATGTTCTCCCTATCTCTTCTCCTCAAAAGCCTTTCCTAAAGTTACCTATGAAAGTGAAAGCTAGATACCAATAGAAGTCCTAGAGGGGAATGAATAGGACTATTTAAAAATTTAATCAAACAATACAAGTCCAAACAAATACAGAATTCAACAATCAAGATAAAATTTAGTACGGAAGTTAAGTTATCTAATGTGCAAATTTAACACTTGATGAAATCACAATGTAGAGTCTAGCACGGATATGCACAAGTGAGTTGAATGCAATGCAAACAAATGATACTTATCTAGCGCAAGCATCCCATAGCACATATCAAAGGACAATAAAGCAAGATAGACATTGACGCACACAACAATTTTATAGCGGTTCGGAACTTGACCTACGTCCACTCCCGAGAGCACCACACACCAATGGTCTCTTGGATTCACTATGAGAGGTTTTCAATAGGCTCACCTCAAAAACCTTTTACACCTAGAGTTTTTTATATAGTGGTTTGATCCCACAGGTCTACTCAACCATTCTATTTTTTTATAGTGGTTCCACCACACAAGTCTAATCCACTTTACAATGATGTAAGAGTAAAAATAAAACAAAAATGCTTACCTATTGTAGACGAATATAACTCGAATGCGTTCTCGACGCTCAGATCCAAAAACCCCAAGCTTTAGCCTCCACTACTTGAACTTGTGATAATTTCATTGATTCAAAAGTACATAAAGAAAAAATTAGGACACCCATCCGTATCCATGTCCTAGATTTTCAAAAGTGAGGAGTCGTATCCCCGATCCCCGTATCAGTGTCCGTATCCATATTCGTATCTAGGCATCATAGGTGGAGATGATCTTAAAGGTCTAATGAGAGTTTGCCTATGAGATGCAACTAATCTTCAAGACACTTGATCCTAGTTCCACTAGTTACTCTCTCTTGAGCTTTGAACACCCTAAGATTTGACTATTAAGTCCTTAGAGAGTAAGTGGAGGATTTTAAGGTCACAAAATATGTTTAACTTGGTGATGGTTTGTGGTCGAAGAGGGCTCTCAAAATTGCATTCCTTCTAGCCATTGAGATGCATATATATACATATACATACATATATATACATATACATATGTATACATATGTAAATATGTATATATACAAGTATAAATATATATACATATAATAGGCTCATAACGGCTAGTCTACGGTTAGCCGTAAACTGGCTACGGCTATCCATAAAACTCCAACAGCTAGTTTGACTGTATCTCCATTGTGCAATGGTTAGCTGGATCATTAGCCGTGGTTGACCTACAGGTAGCCATAGTTCAAAATGGTTGAAAAACACCATTCTGGAAAAAGCAACCGTAGAGCATTTATAGTTAACTTTTGGGGGTCTTACAATTAACCTTACCCTTGTTACGGCTAGCCGCGAGGCCTGGAAGTGAACAACTGAAATGTTCAGTTTAGCCAATTGAACCTTATTATATTTACCAGTTGGTTTGAGGGTTCTAAAGGCTTATTCCTAGTTTGCTAAGATCCAATTTACCTGAATAGGTTGGCACAAGGTGGAGTGCATCTCAATGAAAGCACGGGCTTTGCCAAGACTTGATCTTAATCTTCCTTGTTAAAGCTTCCAAAGGCAAGGTCTTGGACTTGACACGGAATTGACAAGACTAGGGAAGTCCATATTTAACTATGGCATTAACAATCTCCCCTGTACAACTAAAAAAAACTTGATTAGCCTAGAACTCTTGAACAAAGTTCCCCTTCAGAACTTGCTTGAAATCAAAGATATACCAGCATGAAACATGGAAAACACATTCAAAGGTGGGATTTGTTATCCCCCTTAATCATTAGGAAAAATATCAAGTTTAATTGAGTCTAATACTCCCCATTTGTCTGCCACTCCCACTCAATCTCTACTCCCACTTTTTGTCATGAAGTTGACAAAGGTTTCACCTATGAGGCATGAATACTTCCAAATGGGCAATGTTTCGTGTTGTATCACATCTATATATTCACTTTCTATGTGTAGAATCCGTGTCCCGGCGTATCCCTGCCGCATCTGGGCATCATAGTGTTTGACTATGAAGGTCAAGGGAAATTGAGAAGGAGAGAGAAGGCAAATTCAAGGGAAGACTTTAGACAGGTTTCACTATAAAAGAACACATGGAACAATTTCTAAACATGTTTTACTATAGCATAAAGGGATTAAGATATTAAGCACGAGAGATATGACTATAATGCACAGATGCTATCTGAAATTGAATTCCATATATTTAAATAGGATATCCTATCTAATTTCAGAGTTAACCATAAAAATCCCATTCATTCCGCATATGTATAACTACGAAGCTCCATAAAACACCAAATCTATCCATTACAAATAGCAGATTTGACTATGAGCACAATGATGGAAACAAAAACTGCATTGCATAAATGTAACTGTGAATTCAATACAATTTACAAAATCATCATCATCATCAAAGCCTTGTCCCAACTATGTTGGGGAATTTACAAAATAGTTCCCAAAAAAGATATCCATCCAAACATAACTAAACAAATATCGAAAACCATCCATCCAACAAAGACATAATCCATATCCATCGAACTAGTAAAAAAGACACTAATCTACAGACAAGATCCCGAAAGCTACTCCGAGTCAGGAGGAGGAGATGGGGATGCAGGCATATCAATATCATTTTCCTACCACTGAAGAGATGTTATGCAGATACTTCAGTGTCTTCTTCGACATCTTCTTCACCGAGGACTGCACTCTTTTGATTTCACTAATATCATGCTCGATGGCAGTCAGTTAGGCTTCAACAAATGGAGTTGGAGGGACTGGAGGAGGTTCATGATGAGGAGCTTGAGCAGAGTGACTAAACTGTTCAGCTGCTTCTTCTTCTTCTGAAATCTGCACCAGCTGCTAGAGATGCATTTGGGCCAAGTTAGGACGACCAAAAGGAGCAGATGACACAGGCTTCTCCGAAACAAGGATAGGAACACTATATGCTTTTGTGATCTCGGTAATCAAATATCCAAAGGGGAGTTGCACTGCGACCGGAAGAGGACCAGAAGCAAGCAATGGTGCGTGTGATGGGGGTCAGAAGACAAATATTGACTCCATCGGAGAATTGATATAGGATACTATCCATTTATGGGGTCATATGCGTTTTGTTCCCTTTGCGTGGGCAGAAATTGAATGTGAATATATTGTGCAGAACCCAATAGTATGGAAGCAAAGTGGAGGCAGAGATAAAATTTTCTTCTCTCAAAGAAACAACCCTGCCACAGAGAAATTCAGTGGCATAATTCCACTCATCCAGAGACAAGAAATCTGACACATACTTAGGACCGGTTGAGAATGGGCCTCCATTAAGCTGATCAGTTAGTTTTCTATAATTTTTTTGCCAAGGGAGGTTCCTCTTATGTTATTTGGTGGGCTTGGAGGTTCTTCTAGGCCCCATGGCGTCTGGCAAATGTTGTGTGTGTAGAAGGTGATGGAGTTAGGATTGAAGCTCAATGTTTCCTATGTGCTTTATCAAGAGGTTTGCTAACGAGGTCACCGACCGCATAACGAAAGAGGGGATTGGGAGTTCTGAGCTGCTTAGTACTTTTTGAGATATCTTCGTCTTAGGCTCTCCCATTGTTGTTCAGGGAGTTTTGTTTTTGAATGGTTTTCGTTTTTCCTTTACAATATATGTCTCTTATGCTGCTTAGCTTAAATAAAATTGCTTACCATTCAAGGCCCGACTTGTTTATAAGGGATACAGCAAGAGTATGGTATTGATTATAAAAAGACCTTCGCTCCAGTCGATGCAAAGATGATCATTGTTCATATTTTAATATCCGTGGCCACTGCTTTCCATTGGCCCTTATTTCAAATGGATGTAAAAAAAAAAATCTTCTTAAATGACCTTCTCACTAAAGAAATCTACATCACTCCATCACCAGGACTTCCTCATCCACCATGACTCTGCTCTTTTCTGCTTCCCTACCAACCAAGGCTGCATGCTCCTACGTCTTTATGTTGATGATATACTTATTACTAGTCTCCAAGATCTTTCTCAGTTCCTAGTCTGACATGAAAGATCTAGGTCGCTTATGATAATTCTTGGCCATTGAGATTGCTTATTCTCCACAAGTCTATCTTCTCTCTCAAATGAAGAACCTTGCAGACATCCTTCAGCGGGCCAGCCAGACTAACTAATTCCAAAATAGTTAGTACCCACTTGAGCTTAACTAAAAGCTCTCTGCTTCAACCGGCACTCCTCTCTATGATTCCAGTCTTTATCGGCAAGTTGTTGGTAGTCTTGTCTACTCGACCATCACTCGGCCAAATATTGTTTATCCAGTTAAAGTCATCAGCCAGTTCGTCTCCATCACTACTTCTATCGATTGGGCTGCTATTCTTCGGATTGTTCGCTATCTACATGAAATGATGAATCAAGCTCTCCATTCCAGTGATAGCTCTCGTCAGCTGACTGTTTACTTTGACTCTGATTGGGCTGAATGTGTTGACACTCCCTGTTCTACTACCGGTTTTTGCATCTTCCTTGACTTCTTCGCAAGGAACAATCTGTTGTTTCCCATTCTTCTGCCAAAGCTGAATATAGTGCCTTAGCTCACACCACTGCTGAGATTATTTAGCTTCACTAAATACTCGCTGATATGGGCGTTTTCCTCCATCCTCCGATTTTCTTATGCTATGACAATGCAAGTGATAGGTAGATTGCTCACAATGATGTCTTTCATGAGTGCACCAAACATATAGAGATTGACTGCCATTTTGTGCGACCATCTTCATGAACACACTATCGTTCTCATGCTATCTCCACCCTTCATTAGCTTGTTGATCTCTTCACTAAGCCTCATCCTTCTCCACGTTTTCAGTAGTTATTTTTAACCAAGCTCTCAATTCTTCCGGCTACCCATTGTGAGCTTGAGGCAGGTTGTGTTGACACTTGATTTCGCATGGTTCTCAATGTAACGCAATTCTAGAGGGGCGCCATTGTTTTATAGTCCTCAATGTATCATACGCTTTCTTAGCTTCATGTATTTAGTCAAACTTCTTTGTATTATTGTAGATAAGCTTGTTTCCATTATTGTATGAGTCTTGATCATAAAAAGGTGGTTGGGATCATTAACCCAAAATATTTTCTCGAAATATTTTGTGATTCTTGAGTTGTTTCAGTAGTAAGGGTCCAATTGTAATTATTGGTGTAATCAGGAATAATGTGTAAACATGATCATAGTTGGAGGGTGTCTTGTAAATACAGAAAAATTCAGTAATCATATATTGGGAAGTGCCCCAATACCTATGTATCACTCTCCAATTTGACTAAAGTTTCTCTCTTCATTTAATTCCAGTGTTTATTGAGATTTCAATAATCTAATTTAACAATCATGTTGCTCTCCTCCAACTACACTTGGGTAGCCTAGATCGACTATTATCAACTGGGTCTTGCTATCCCACTTTGCTATCTTTAGTATCATATCCCTAATTAGTAGACCATTTTGAAGATGAACCAACACTTAATTTTCCTTTAGCCGGTACTTTTCAACAGCCCTAGCACACTGATATGCCTTGCACTATATACAATGGGTCCACCAATAGGACCTCTTGCATGTACAGACAGTCATAATCCGTGCAGATAACAAGCAACCAATTTCTCCTCAGATTAATGTACATTCATCATTATCAATCGATGAGACTCTTCAGTCTAATTATCCACCTTCTGATCCTCTGCTATATGGATTGCAATCTTAAGTACAAAGATTGGACGAAAACCATCAGTAGAAAATATTCCTACTATCCTACATCTCTCCCTTCATTTTTTCCTAAGAGATGAACAGATCCTTTGTCACTCATTCCTTCATTCACTAATTTTGGTTCCACCAAGCAGATGCTCTGCCAGTCAATTTCATCACAACTATTTTAATCATTTTACTTTTAGATATGTTTTTATCAAACACTCGCTCTACTCGAACTGCTAGTTCTAAAAAATCTTCACCTCGCATTCTACAATTAAAATTGAGTAACTCAATTTTCACATAAGATCATCATCCCTTTCAATCTTCTCATGTCTAGAGATCAGTTAAGAAGTGGATTAAAAAAAGTTCCCCAACAAATGAATAATCCTCGTTGACATCCTGATCCCAAGGTTTGATCCTTTCCAAATGTCGAGTCAAGATCTCAACTTACCTACGTAGATCCTAATTCGTATCTAGGAGGGCTATCTATTTCATTATCAACATTGTGCCTACGACATGGTCTCATCTAGAAGACATTGTAAAAGGCAGAGAATGAATCACAGTAAACTTGAGAGAATGAATCACAAGCAATCAAGAATTTTGGCTCTGGTACCAACTAATTCGGTCAATGAAATGGATCCCAATTGCTGTGAACTAATCCCAAATTTTTTATCAACAGAAAATCCTAAGGAAAACAAGGAGAATAAACAATGGATTTTTCTTATCAATGATTGCTAAAACCAATTTTGTTTGAAATAAACTGAAATATGAGAAATCAGAAACTATCTTCCCTTCTACATAAGGATGAAAATAGCGGTAGCGGCGGGCCGCTCCAAAATGCTATGTAGCGGCGTAGCGGTGCGATTTGAAAAAATTATCAAAAAAATTGAGAAATTTGTAGAAAATCTAAAATATTGGAAAATGATAGATTTTATTTATTTTTTTATTTTTTTTTGCAAAAGTAACTGAGATAAGAGGGTGTAGCGGTCCCCTCATTGTATGAGGTCCTATATCGCTGTATATATAGAAAATAATAGTGATGATAATTTCTTTTACATATATTCATGCTGCTTAGTTATACTAACTTAGAAACTAATGAAAGACTCATAAAAAAATGTCATGAAGTCATAACTTAAGACTTAAAAGTACCTAGAGAAAAGAATACCTATACCAAATGAGGTGTCTAATAGGATGTACCTAGAGAAGAACTCTTTGTATCGACTGTAATTCGGTGAGATCTTGTGTTTTTCTTGTGTTCTTTTAAATATAAAAGGGTAGAAGAGTTGCGTAGAAATGTTATTTGTAGAGAAGAAGAAAATAAATAAGTCTTATTATGCTTCTTTTTTTTTTTAAGTGGGAATCTGTCTCACTCCATAGCTGCCGTAGCGAACTGTAGAGGCCACTACGGTTGTGAGCGGCACTAGATTCTATTTGAAGACCGCTACGCCCGATATAGCGGCCGCTACGCTTTGATCCATGCTTCTACAATCTTATGTAAGGTTAAAAAACGATAAAATCTAAGATTACAACTTAACCATTCATCTTAATCTCAAACTATAAAAATCCATGATCATAAGAATCCTAGAAATAATCAAAATAAGGAGAAAAAAAATGGTATCTCAAAGAGAATTGAAACAAGGAAGCAACGTGCACACAAAACTTAGGAATGTATTGGTCGCTATGGATTCGATGGGCAGTGGGCCCCACATGTTGGTCTTGTGAAACAAGCAACTTGCTTATACAAGCATCAGTTGGTATCAGAGCCAAGATTCTTGATTTGTTGTACGGATGCAAACTGAAGTAGCCTACTTAATGTGGATAATGTGACTGATCAGGTCCTAAAATATCGAGAAAATTTGACTGATCAAATATGGTCTTGTCTTGATAAGGGCCTGATTTGTTAGAAGTAGAATGGATCTAATGAGAGATTGGAAGGTCCAAATCAAATTATAAATTTGTTAAATTAAAAGAGGAATCAAAACAAGTCAATAATAGACCATTTGGATCAACCCTACAACAAGAAATTGGCCCAAGTATGCTCGTAGGCTGAGATCCATGGACAACAAGCAAGTTGGATTCAGCACATAAAAACAAAGCCCAAAGTGGCCCAATCAACTTGTGAGTTGTGACAGCAACCGAATGGGTCGCACAACCCTGGCTACCAAATTCTAGCAAGTTGCTAGTCCAACACAACCAACATGGGGATCCACATCCCCGGACGCCATAACGACCAGCACATTCCTAGATTTTCTGAACACATTGTTTCCTTTGTTTTGTTTTCTTTCCTTATTTGAATGTTATTACTTATTAGACTCTTATGATAAGGGATTTCTATGGTTTTCAGATTAAGATTAACGGTTAAGATGTAATCTTAGATTTTAGGGTTTTAACATGTATATATGCATTGCAAAAGGGACAGCAGTGTCAGACTTGTCATATTACAGTTTATTTCATATAAACTTGCAATTTTCCTGCACTTCTCTATTCTTCCTTCACTTGAGCATCTCCCCAAAGATTGAAGACTAAGTGGCTTTTAGCAATCTTACTATGTCTTCTCCTTGATTTGTGTGGGATTCTCTATTGATTGAGATTTTGGGATTTTTGGTTCACGGTGACAGGAATTCATTTCCTTGGTTACATCAAATTTTGGACTAAATTAGGGCAATAAAAAATATGGTAAATGGGGTAAAATCGAAGGTGGAATAGAGGATTTTGAGGTGCAATTTGGATGAAATTGGGGAAGATCAAAGCAATGCTAAACGTGGAATTAGAGCATGGGTAAGACAGAAAGAAATGGAAGGGCTTAGTGATAGTCCCACTCTGATACCCAAAGTTACTGGAGAGCCTCAAGGCCGCATTCAGTCTTCTCTTGCATAAGCATATTCATAGCTTTAACACCATGCGGAAGTTATTGACTTCACACCACCACCAAATAAGGGAGATACCGAACCTTCTATGGAATAAAATGGAATCTATATTATTGCTTCTCTTATATTGCATACATGTCTTTACATGGACAAATAAATGCTTCTTTTAAAGAATCCACAAATATGACTCTTTGATTTCCTGTCAAATCATGCCACATCAGACCCAGCTAAAGACTCTCAACCAAGTTCAGATCTACATGGTGAAAAAAAAAAACCCAAAAGGGTTTTATGCGCAAATGGCATTCAGTTTGCATCGACTACACTTGTTGATTAAAACAGAATATGATAAGTATTTAAAAAGCGAACTCAAGTTGGCTCAAACACAATTGGCATCAAACACTTCTTAGGATATGTTTGGATGTATTGTGAATTGAAGTATGGTGAGGTGAAGCATCAAATCAAGAGAGAATAAAATATAAGGTGGTATAATGGTGTTTTGTTTTTAGTTGTTTGGTATGAAATCTTTTTTACTTTTTTAATAGAAAAGTAGAGTTTTTTTTGTCTTTTAGTGGAGAAAGGGGGTTGCTTTTTTGACTTTTTTTGAAAAATTCGAAGGGAATTTTGAATGTGTATTTTTTATATGACCCCTCGTCATTTTTGTCTGGATTCACTTTATTTTACTTTAACTACTTCATTGCCAAACACGCCAGTGTTACCATGCATGGATGGACTCTTCTCCCTTCACAGTTCTATCTAGAGTGCGTTTTTGCAGAGCATTTTCTACGTAAAGTGCAAATGTGCTTCCGAGGGAGAATGATTTCCCATCTCTCTATGTCAACATTTGCCATCATTTTCATCTCACAAGGTGAAAACATTTTTTCCGCAAACTCTGTAAAATGCTGATTCTGACCAAAGAGGTACAAAGCCATTTTCACTCTTGGATTTCCATTTTCCAAAGGATGGAAATGGACATCAGTAGAAAAGGGAACCTTGGTCTAAAACCCCTTATTTTTCCATTGATGAATTGCAGAAAGCCCCTTTCAGTAACTCATACAACTTGCAGACCAATTAGATCTACAACAAACTAAGCAGCTAAGATTCACAGCAGAAGCATCATCCAAAACGGCAAACACACAATACTCTAAACAACAGATCCAAATCCGAAAATATATAGATTCAAGGTGAAAGAAAGAGCTTCTAAAGCGATCCTGTTGAAGAATCGAAACAGAGCAGATGATAACAAGTAAGAATTGCAAACCTTTGAGAAGAGAGCCGAGACAGCCCAGTCTCCGGTCTTTTGCTCTTGACGCTGAGAAGCTGGAAGAAGAAAACACTACGATTTCTCTGTGGAAATATTGAGTTGCTTTGACCGATATCAGTGGGCCACGGTTTGGTCAAAATTGGATTTGAATCGAAAATGAGTAGGGAGAAACTCAGAGGAGTTTGTCGGCACCACGTTTTTTGCTATTTCACATTTCTCTCCACACCAATGTACAAAATAGGTTTTTTAACAGTTTTTCTCTTTGCACCCATCAATTTACCGAAATCACCTTTCATTTACAACTCATCTCATCACTTCTCTTCTCTTCCCACACATCTTCACCATTGTTTTCTCTCCTCTCTATTGAAACTTTCATCAGAGAAACTCTTCTTCTATCCATTTCGACCCACATTCTGGCTGGAAGATTAGCTCAGTGAAAGGATACAAGCACATAAGGAAGAAAGGAAGAAGTTGCCGTTGTAGTTACCTCCATTTTAGTCAATGGTATCACCTTCCTTCTTTCCCATTGTCATTGTGCTATTTTCTCAAATAGGTCATTGTAGCAACTATTGTGTGCATCTTAACATGTTCAAAGGCACATAGTCACGTCTTATTCGCTCAAAAGTGATTTTCTGCACTGGTTGCAGTTGTTCAATCTTTTTTTTTTCATTGTCGCGATATGTTCGGTTCTGAAACTTCGAACATTTAAAGAATGTTCAGATTCTAAAGTTCGTGCATTCCAGAAATGTTCGGCACATAATGTTTGAACATTTCAGGAATGTTCGTATATTACATGCCGAACATTTCTGACTTGTTCGAACACCAAAAACGAACACTTGTAAAAAAATTTAATTTAATCACTCTTTTTCTAATGTTTCAGAAATGGATAGGCCAAGCAGTTCCAGAGTAAGGCCGATGTCTTCCAATAGGCTGATGTCTTCCAATAGGAGGCGCCGTCGAATAACCGAGGAGGTTATAGAAGGACCAAGGGAACCGGAATATGATTCAGAAGGAGGCAATGAAGAAGAAGGAGCTCCTGTTGAACAATATGAAGAAGAAGCTGCTGTTGAACTTGAAATAACTGCGGGGCTAGAAGATCGTTCTTGCTGCCCCAGTTTCAACACCAATATTTTTGGAACATGGTTGTTTACATTTGGAACATGGTTGTAATCACAGTTTTTGAAACATGGTTGCTTACATTTGGAACATGGTTGTAATCATAATTTTGATGAACATGGTTGTACAGACAAAGTTGAAAAGAACTCAACTTGCATTTCTAAATTAAAAATGTTGTTCATACATGGGATCTTCTGTTAGAGAAATACATGAACTCTACCAACAATGTGGCTAGAGAAATACATGAAAAAAATATACAATCTTCTCAATCCAATGAGACAGTCTCACAGGTTGCTACATCTGGACTTATAATCTCTTTAAAATGCCTGATTCGATCTTCGTATGCTAATTCTCATTGGCTAGCGCAAGGATGACGGAATTCTTTTCACTTATTGGCATCTGTATTCTCCCACCCGCCGCCAACACTCTGTGCCTATGACGTGCATTATAAATGATCTTCATTGTAGTCACATTTAAGGCACTTCTTTGTTTTAATGTAACCAGAATATCTTTTGGTCGTACCATGCTCTTAGACATATCAACCATCAATTTTGTTTTCTCTTCTGTTCGTCTCCCTGCGAATGAATGACCCTCTAGATACTCTGCAGCAGAGTGATTATGTACACCACATGCAACTTCCAACATCCAATCATCAAAAGTGTCAAGCTTCTTGCCCTTTAATGTAAAAGGGCATCCACATTTCTTCGATCCTATTTGCTTGATCTTCTTTTTAGTAGCCCCGTCTTTGGTCTTACAATGCTTGAATTGGCCACTTCTCCCACATGCTAGGACAAACCTAGCTTTTATTCTAGGCCTTGCAGCATTGACACCTTTATGACAATGACAAAACCATTTCTTTTACCCACATCACGAGCCCAATTTACTAATGCATATCGGCTGTGAAATATCTAAACACATAACCATTGAATCAGACATTAGTAACACACAATATGTATATTGAAGTTTTAATATAATGTCTTACTTTTTCGGTAGTAAAACATCTGTAAGTCCATTACATAGGCTGACTGAACTTAGCTTTCATCTGTGGATGGCTGCACTAAGGAAAAAGCGGTATCAGTATCGTTCGGAACAATAAATCCGAACACAAACCATATGTTGGACATATAAATTCCGAACATTTGTTTAAGTCTCGAACAAGTCTCATATATTCATATAGAAACATTCGAACATTTATGTATGTTCGGTATCGTTTGTCCGAACATTCCAGAAATGTTCGGTCATACCAGTCCGGAAAGAACGCGAACAACTTCAATACAGAACTTGAAAATTTTGACAAAAACACTGAAATACTCAACCACACTAACCTTTTTCGCTGCTAGTAGGATTAAAAGACACGATTTCCTTTTTCATTTCCTTGTCCATTGCATATTTGGTTTGATTCAACTACAACAAAGAGTTTGATGAGAGCAAGGGAAAGGAAGAAGGAGAAGGTGAACTGTGGGTGAGTGGTGCAATGCTGTAAAGAGATTGAAGGAAGGAATAATGAGAGTGAAGGAATAAGGGAAATGTGGGGTGCAATGGGGGAATGAGAATGTGAAACCGGTAGTGAAGAGAGTTAAGTTATTGTGTAAAGAGGGGAGAGATGAGAGATGAGTTATGTGTGTGAAGAGAAATATTTGATTTTCAACATGGTTTATGAGATGTCCATTTTAGTCATTTCACGTAATGATTTTATTGTAAAAGAAATTGGCATAAAACTGCAGTGGGAAGAGAACTTTTCGTGGTGCCAATAGAACTCCCCAGAAACTTATCGATATGTCATCAACGGTTCAGTCAAGATATACTTTCAACGTCTGTGAGTTACGGGTAAAGACAAGGGAAATCTGGTGGCTTTTTTGTTAACGAAATTCTATAAGTTTGGAGCAACCGATTTGCTAAGATAAAAAGAGTAAAATGTGCGAAGTTTTTCGCAAGTGCAAGGGAACATGGAGCGGATTTTTCACTAAATGTACACAAAGTGATCTAAGGGCACCTTTGGTAAAAAGAGGGAATCCTTAAGAACCAACGGTGTACTCGTGGAGGATTGCAAAGAGATTTCTAAATTTGGTAAACAGAGATATTCCTATTATATGCAGGACGTGTGATCCAACGATTCTAAGTTGTATGCCAATTTCTATGATTCCATAAAAAATCAAGACCCTAACTTTCAAACCATAGCTGTCTATGGCCATCTAGAGAATTTGAACGGCTTGGATCATGCAAAGGGGGCTCACAGGAATAAAAATTAGGCAAAATTAGCGAAAGGTCCCTAGACTTGAATGTTTCTAGCCTCCGGTCCAAGGAAAAACTTTTTAACGCCTATGGTCTACTTAGCTAGACTTTTTACAACCTTAGGTCCCTGCATGCACACGTTTTCATTTTTTAGGACTAAATTGCCCTGTAACTGACGCAACATGTAATACAGTGTTCTATTCATGTTTCACGATTAGTTAGCCTCTAATTTAGATCATTAGTGATCGTTTGCAGATTCACAGAGGAACCGTTAAGAGAGAAGAAAGAGGTTGTTGGTGAATCTCAAGGGCTTGAGATCATATATGTTTCATCATTGAAACAGAGAGGAGCTTCTTGATCACAACAAAGAGGAGAGAAGGAGAGAGAGTCAGGGGATCCGATTGATCCTCGGTGGGCCACGCAGACAGGAGTTGCAGTTGATGTAATAGAGATATCGGATTGTTGCAAATATGGTTCCGTTTCTGAAGCAAACAGAGAGGACCTTGTCCGGTTTTCTACAAGTCTCAAAAGGATCTGGTGCAAAACTCGATAGGTGAAGGAGTGTGCAAAGCATAGATGTTCAAATAGTAGCTCCCGTGGACTAATCCTTTTCATCTTATAAGGACCTAAAGGAACGAGAAGTTATTATTTCTTCCATCAACTTTTTTAAGGGAAAAATCCAAAAGTGCCATACAAATGTCACAAGAATTATAGGAGACATGTTCATTCATGTGTGTTTTACCGAGAATGACACCCTCCCTATGGCTATGATGATTAATAAAAGATGATGCACACGGATCCGGTTTCTCGGTTTCTGCAAGGCTTGCATGTTACATGTTTGTGAAAATTCCTCGGAGAAGAGTCACTCTTTATTTGCTTGGAGTTTAATATCTCGGCCACAAGAACATGATTACATAGGCTTTTTGGAGGTTTCTTCCATGGAAGTCTCTAACAAGAGTCATCCGCTTCAGCAACTCAGGTTTCTGCTGCAAATGACTATGGGGTTGGCCCCCAAAAACTTAGATAGATTTGTTCAGAACTCAGATAAATTATTTTAGAACTCAGATAAATAGCCAAAAACTTAAATAGATTGGCTAGAACTCAGATAGATTTGACGAAAACTCAGATAAATTTCACAAAAACTTAGATAAATTTGACGAAAATTCAGATAAATTTCACAAAAAACTCAGATAAATTGACGAAAACTCAGATAAATTTTACAAAAACTCAGAAATCCCAGGCCCCATTGTCTTTCTTTCTCTGGTAAGTGATGGACTGCGATCCTGCGCCTGGTCCTACCGAGGTCGGCAGACATGGGAGTCCGTTGGGTCCGACCCTTTCGTAACCGGGGGGCAAGGGCGTGCATCAATATTTCTTTTGTGTGAGTGTGCCATATTTTCTATTTTAGTTGGAATTGCAAGTGGTGATCCGGAGATCAACCTTCGCAAGTAAAAAAGAAATCAACGTCTTTCAAGTTTTCCATTGCACATATATTTAAGAAAAGAGACATTTTCTTGATTTGCCGTGTGAAAGGCGATTTTTTTTGGCATTTATAGCCGATTTTGGCATTTATAGCCGATTTTGGCGTTTATAGCCGATTTTGGGTTTGTAGCGGATTTACAATCCTTATCAATAATGAAAGACAAGAGTTGTGATTTTTGTCTCTTTAACAAAAATACAAACTACAATGAAAAGCAAGAAAATGAGGATCTAACTTCTGAGGAGAATGTGGGGGACCCGTTCAGATTGACGGTCGCAAGCCATATGTGGACTTCGCCATCATCCATGCAGATGAGAACAGAGAATGCTATTGATTCGCTTGGCTTGGCTATAACCTCAGGTTTTAGAGGACAAAGACCAAAAGGAGGTCCTATGTCTAAAAAACCCGAGTAGACGGGCTGAAAAGCCATGTCTAAGCCATTTGGAGGCAGAAGGAGAAGGCAAGGACCTTGGGGGGGGGGGGTTACCCCCAAGGGACTTTGTCACCTTGTAGGTGGTCGGTTGTTGTAGAACTTCCGCAGAGTTTTCTCTCTTTATTTCTCTGAATTTCTGTGCTTTTTTCAGATCTGGGATCTGTCTCGTTTTTCCGATCTGGATTTTTTTGGAATGCTCTCCTATTTATAGGCTTTTAGGTAGCCATTTAGGAGGGTTTATGAGCCTTAATTGTCATAAAGCTACATAAAGGGAGGAGTTACAAGATTGAAATCTTATTTTGTAACTCCTTTTTCTTGGCTTCTGATTGGCCGGAGGAAATTGAGGGCATTTAATCGCCTTTAATCGCCATGATGAGGAGAATTTCATGGGTTAAATGCCATGAATCTCTTGACTTTTAACTCCCGGATGATTGCTTCTGATTGGTCCGCCCAAAGAAATGGATTAATGACTGTAATAAAGCTAGTCAATTAATCGCATTAAGTGGTCGCCGAGCAATTGAAGAGTCGCGGGCCGTGCTGCGTCTTTTGGGATTCTTCTGGCGATGATCATCGATGGATCTTCATGTAGATCGACATCGGATGACCATGTAACTTCAGGTGTTGGTTGCCAACAGCGAGTCGGTGCCATGTCCTGTCGATTTCTCGATCGGTCGGGTAGAAGGCACATTTTTTTGGTTGACCAGTTGGCGATCAATGTAGGTCGATACTCTGATGTGATTAACCCATGTTTTGACGGATGTCAGAGGATTTGGTGTCTCAAAAGTATGAATTTTGGAAATACCAGGGGCCGGACGCTTCGAACCGCGAAAAATGGCAAAATACGGGGTTTCCGGGGCCCACGACCCTGGGGGGGGGGGGGTGTTTTCCCCCTTTTGTCCCGTTTTGTGTCCGTTTTGCTGTTTTTCGATTCTTTTTTCTTCTATATTTTTCCTTGACATTTTTGATCATTTATTGGCCTGATTTCCCCATAGAAAACCTGATGAGAATCTTGCATTTTATGCAAAGTTTCCAATTTTCTGAGAAAGCCGAAGACTTTGTTGTGCAGAGCTGCCGATTTTCCGTCAGAAGCTGAAACTGGGTCAAACGATGTCGGAATGACCTGAATTTGGGGTGAAGCCTGCTGAGCAATAAATAAGACTAACCATAGGCTTTTTGTTTTTGGGTTTTGAAGCCGTTTGGGGTCCTATCACCAGTAGACTTGCTTTTGTCATGATGAAGGTGTCGTCGGTTTGATGTGCGGTCAACCGATGTCCGATTGACTTAAGCTTTGGCAGGGAACCTATTGGAGTCATTTTAAGATGATCCATGATCTGTCTTGGAAACCATGGTCCCGGGGAGCTTCGCCGCCGAGAGGCCTGATTGGCTTCCGAGCGTCAAACTATGGTCAAATGTTGTCGAAATGACCTGAAATTTGACGTGTAGCCCTTTGTAAGCATTTTGAAGCCGTCCATGTGCTCTATCTGATGAGTGATGGTCAGTGGTTCTCGCCGCCGAGAGGAATTTAGCTGTTCGAGGGTTGATGTAGGGTCAAACGTTGTCGGTTTGACTCGAAACTGAAGTGCAGCCTTTTGGATGTATTTTGAGACCATCCATCGGCTCTGATCGAAGATTTGTGTCTCCGATGCTTT